>WJFA01000410.1:0-39866 GCA_009870155.1 Pseudobourletiella spinata
CCATGTTAAAACACCCCCAAAAATCGTTTTCCGGTTCCTGTTTAAACTAGCCTGGCGATTTCGGCGATATTCCAGGAGATGTAATCCCAAAGACTCGGCTTTAATTTGAGCCATCATGTATAGTCCTCGCTTGAGTAATTTGGATTTTATTCCCGAAACAAATCGAATACATCATTTTGGGACAACCTGTAGTTTAAATGTATAGGATGAAGTATAACCTGTCCATCCTTCATACAAGTAGCGGCAGCTGTGGTAGAAAATGACTTAGAAACAAGAATATCCCAATTTGTAGCATCTACACACACACACTTACACACAAACGCACTTGCAGCTCAACAAACTTCCATTGAATGATATTCACTCTCCACCACCCACTCTTCTGTCGTGGTGGGCAACAAAAATAATGGCAGGAACTATCTTATAACACATTTCCTAGCCTTTTGTGAAAGCCTCTGGTGAGACGGGGCAAAGCAGTAGTGGTGGCACCGTATGGACATACACAGACGTTTGCCGTGTAATTGACTCGTATAGGACTTTACCCTTTGTCGTTCCAGTCATTTTTGAGCCAGTTGGAATGGTAATGAGCGAGAGTTCTGGACTGGTTCCAAAGGGAGCTCTCGCATTCTTTCTCTAACGCACTACCACCCTCTTTGCTCAGTAATAATCCCATCATCGTCATCATCATCATCATCCTGAGCCGGGGGGCGGGAACTTGTTTCCCATTTTATAGGCCCATCTTCCAGTTTCCCTGTCCCCGCCGCCCTCCGCATAAGTAGGTCAGAAGTGTTCCAGCTAAACGAAAGTGCCCGGCTGAATATCGTCTAAATTATGGGCCACTCAGTGGGGGCCCTACTTTATTCCCGGGGAAATTTTAAGGGGAAGTATCTATCCCTTCCTCACCCCGCCACCATCAATGTCTGCCTGCTACAACTACTATCGTGATTTTTTTTATTCGAGCTAAGAGAACTCGCGAATGAGTGGTCATCTGGAATGGAGTGGATCCGTTAAAATTTTTATGAGATACTAAATAATTGTCCACGAGGAATGGGAAAGATGAGGGTGATGGCGATGAGGATAAAACAACCTTGGCTCCTCCTATAAATGCTCGTTCAGACCGGTCAGCTCCACTCTACAACTGATTGACACTGAGGGTGAGGACACTCGCGGCCTTTTCCCTGTCACTCCTGAGTTGCGTTATACTTGTCTCAAGTGTCTCTTTTTTGGTGCGGATGTGTATATGTGTCTGCCTGTGCCTATCTTTGCAGGAAAAGAATGAGACCAGTCAATGTATGATTCGGGATCTGAACTGGACGTGGCTGGCGATGGAAGCGCAGAGCGGACGGTCTGACTTTGAAGATCTGCTCGAGCTGGTGGAAAAACGTTCCGTTGAGGATAGCCGACAGGGGCCGGTGCACAGCTCGTGTGAGGAGGGATGGGAGTATGACACTTCAGAAGTCACTTCCACAATTGTTCAGGAAGTAAGTGGACGTATTCATCTTATCAGTCATATGTCTCCTAAATCCTCCAAAGTCCTACAGTGTGGAACGATGTGAGTAAGAAGTAATTCAGATAATTATGACAATAATTATAACAATAATGGAGGAGCAAGGGAGAGGGAGTGGGGCGTCAGGATAATGCTTGTCATTGTTCGAGTGGGAATTCCGATGGCGCCAGCCATATCAGTGGGGCAAAGTAGCCGTTTAAAGAGGAGAATTGGCCAAGTTATCATGACGGGAGCCCATCTGTCCCTCTGTCACTTGGCTGACTCACTAATATTTTTTTCTCCTACAGTTCGATCTTGTCTGCGGTAAAGAGATTTATCCAACGATAGCACTTTTTCTAGTCAACGTTGGTGGACTCTTTGGCGTCTTCCTCTTTGGTCTTCTCAGCGACATGTGAGAGAAATGCTACCAATTATTCTTGTGCTCACTACAAAACGTCTCCCATTACAACTTCTATCCAGGTTCCTGTATACTTTTCCCCGTAGCCCCAGACATGCGGCGATAGCAAGAAGAAACCGTTGGGTCACATTACAGGCACAGAAAAATACACGGCCTCGCATGAACAGACGCACCTCCCGCGACATACACTCACAGAACAAGTGTGAGTGCATCTAAAGTCCCAGGAAAATATGCACCACACCCCACAGTCACACAAACATACACATACACACATGTACAATTAACCTCTGAGCAGTTTTCTCAGTGACTACGGTCATTAGATAAACACTGTTGACACATACTATGGGAGCACTTCAACTTTAGGCGCTCCCACACTATTTGTGAGCTTCCATGTTGAGGTCCTCAACCACGTATACATCCCTGAAAATAGACATCCGGGAGAACTCCGTGGACGGATATGCGCCGGGTCGTAAAACATTGAAGCCGACCCGAACCACCGGGCACACATGTGCCCGGGCACAATATTTGCACCACATGTGACCAGGGTGTCGTATAAGCACATAATAATCTCCGTCGAATCGACCATATCTGGTCCAGTCCATATCTGGTTTTTGATGACCACGATTTTCCCCAATATATTATCAGTGTAGATTATTTCCTTATCCTTTTTCCCTTGCCCACTCACTCCTTCCTCTCTCAAGACCTACGGTTCCGATCGCTCCCCTCATTTTTTTCACTTCTTCCTCCTATCACCCTCACAAATTCACCCAGCATTCCCCTCTCCACTTGCCACTTCTTCCTCCATTCTTTCCCCTTCTAAACTTACAACTCGGGGAGATTTAATGCCCTAAAAGCCCTCTATAAGAGAGGAGAAAGTAGTAACTACTTTCTCCTCTCTATCAGGAAGGGAGTCGTACACATGGTGACTCTGTTCGGGCGAGCCGAATCGTTTACGGAATTGTAAGCTAAGTTCGTAATTCCACTGAAGTTTTTTGTGGCCTTACCATGTTTTCCCACCTCATTCGATATATCCTTCCACATCAACAAACCACACTTTTCAACTGATGCACTCTGCCTGAAAAGACCTCTGTAGGTAAATATGATTCTTGCCCCCGTTACCAGTAAAGGCTCATCACGGTTGCCTAATATCGGTGATTGAGCGTGGAAGTGCTATAGCATTATTAGTAATAGTAGCGGTAGGAGTAGTAGTAAGTAGTGGCAGTTGAAGGATAATGCTGAACTACTTTGAATCCATTATATGGGTGGTAGGAGTTGATTACTACGCTGGTGAATGGCGAAAGTTGGGAAAGGTTTACCTTCAAAGGGATATGACTTTCTTTTGTGGGTTGACAGGTTCGGAAGGAAGCTGGCATTCTTCGCCTGTTTAACTTGTGAGATGATTGGTGGTGTAGGATGCGTCTTTGCACAGGATTTCTGGGTGTGGACACTGTTCAGAATAATCACTGGAGTGACCGTACCAGCCATCTACCAAATCCCATTCATCATTTGTAAGATGACAAAGTCATTTACACACTACTAATTACTTATTAAGTCCGCCTGGTCGAGCCTAATCAATCAACATGTTAGCCACGGCTTTGCAGGTTTTGAAAGGGACAAGAGAGGGAGGGCGAGTAGTTGAGAGCTAGATGTATACTTATGTATGCTTATATGTCTATTAACGCATGTAATACAGTTCTTATATAAACTATTTGGAGTTACGCAGAGCTGATCGATTGATATTAGCGAGATTTGGTTTGTACATTTGGAGCTAGGCTAGAAAGCAGGACTCACGTCATTAAGCTCATTCCTTGCGTTTGCTCAAGTATAAATCTTATTAGAGGACCTTCTTTTGATTCCAATCATCCGCGCTGTGCCTCCTGGTGGAATCCAGCGGTTTGCCCACAGAGCGTGTCCAACGGTGTTTTCTCATGCTAGCAGAGTTTTCTCGACATCTTCAGTCAAGTCTATTTATATTAGACGGATTATACCGGCTCGGATCTGACTTCTGACTCCATTTTGTGAGCAAATAAGCGTAAATCAGAGACATGCAGCTCCCATAAGTTCCCCTATCGCCTGATCTTTGACATAATAAGTTATCCATTACATTGAGCTCCTCCCACCGCCTTCACGCTCATACATGTGTGTGACTCCAATTTATTTTTCTCCTCCATTTTCCCCAACCTATCACTCGCTCTCTTCATAACTTACTGCTTCAGTTTATTTAGCCAGGACGTTCACAGGAAATTTGCAGAGCTTTCTGTGGTGAGCTACCCTGTCTGGCCATGTTTCTGAAACCATTTCCTCCCTTACATGTGTCAACTACAGTCTTGTGGTCTTGTTTCAAATCCTCGTTAAGGTGTAGGGCGTGTGTTGGGGAAGTGCAATATTTTGAAAGTGTAGCAGAATCATCAACACTGTACCATCGTGATGATGATGATGGTGATCCACAAAATTGCATCAAACTTTATTTGCAGGTTTAGAACTAGTGGGTCCCAGCTACCGAGCCTTTGTCACTGTCATGACGAGCTTATTCTACGTGGCCGGTCTGATGTTACTCCCTCTGATTGCATGGCTGGAGCGAGACTGGCGTTTGATGTCTCTCTACACGACCGTCCCATTCGCACTCTACTATATTTACATTTGGTCAGTCACTTGTCACTATTTATTTCCTCTCCTTTCAGGCCCAATTCCATTGCTTCCCCGCCCCAGCTTTGTTGAGTGCGGGTGATGGAATAGAATCAAAATGGCTTCGCCCACCAGTCCACACCACCCTTCAGCATATTATCAGCATGTAACCATAAATGAATGCATGACGAAGTCACTCAGTCCAGCCCAACTTCTCTTAATAGTTTACCATTTTTACAGCGCAGCGACACATTTTCACAGACACCCATAGTCACCAAAGCACGCGCAACTAGAGTGTAGCTAGGCAATCCATGTTCCAACTAGGTGGATCTCTTTGTGCCCGCAAGACACTCCCATGTTCACGCCACGGAAAGTCCCTCTAGGGACTTTAACCCCAACCACACCATCACATGTGCTGGAAGGGTGTGTGTGCCTTTGTGGGCGTTAGTATCAGAGTGGGATTTCTAATTAACTTGCATGATTTCCGGTGAAGAGATTAGGGAAATTATATAAAATTAGACTGTTTTGATCTTGGGGGAGGATTGAAAAGGGAGTTGGAATAATTTCATTATAATTATTAGAACCGTCAATGTTTCTCTTTGGGAGGAAGTGGAGCGTGGAACATCGCTGTGAGTCCTATGAGGGATTCGAGGGAAATTATGTGTTCCTCCCCAAATCCTCGTGATTTATGGAGTGGAAATAAAAGTGTGATAACGGAACAACTCTGTGTGCCGTGGAATCATCGCTGTCATCTCAATGAGCCGCCACCGCCTCATCATGATCATCCCTTTTCCATCTCCTGGCATAATACATCTTGCTCATTCCCTTCTTCCATTACACACATTTAATCCTCCTTCAGCCGTTCCCCATGTCTCATATAATAGTTTTCTGCCACAGACAAAGGGAGGCACTCCGAGAGGCGGTTGATAGTAAGCCCCTTTCATGCTAAAAGTTCCCTTGTTTATTGGAGGGTACAGATCTAATTATAAGAGTTGGTTTGAATGCTTTCACTCGTCAGGCCCACTTATAGATGTCATTGGACTTGTTATGTATATGTTCAAAAATGTGTGTCTCTAGGTTCCTTCCCGAATCACCACGCTGGCTGCTGGCTCAGAACCGAGTGAAAGAGGCTTTGGAGATACTCAATATGCTGGCTAGGGTAAATGGCAAAAAAATACCAACACACCTTTTGGACAGAATCGGCTTTGAAGTAAGTCCTTCTACGGCCACTTTATAAATGCCTTCCTCCGTGTTAATCTTGGTAAGGTAAAAATGACCCTATCACCCTCATGTTTATGCAGTAATAATAATAGCAGTAATCTGTATTTACTATGGCTACTATATGTAGGCCTATGGTAGACCTCTATTTACAACTGCTACGACCACTTTCATGTAATAAAAAGCGCTCATCCCTGCTCACCGAGAAACTTCATACAGCTCAGAGACAGACCACGAAGAGGAATCCCCCTCATCCTTTAGCTTGCAAATAGCCGGATTTGGAGAAAGTGGAGAAAGCCAAGCAGGGGAATTTTTTTCTATGTGTGTGCATGCGTTTGTTATAACACTTTGTTGGTGGTCTGCAGTTGGCATGTGTGAGGATCAAGTGGCTGTATAATTACAGCTACTTGGACCATTACTGGAATCTCCTAGGTTTGAGCGCGAGAAAACCCCGACGGAGAAAGTTGTTGACTACAACTATTTTTCCTCCAAAATCGTCGTCTCTCCTTTCACAGCCGGTGATCCCCTCTGTTTCAGTATAACGTTTTTTTTCACTTGGCGCTCTCCCCCTTCGGCTCCAATAATCATTGGTACATTGTATGCAATTTGGCGAGGATCAGTTCTCACCTCCTCAAATCCCTAATCGTCTCGGCTCCTTAATTAATTATCGGAGCGATTCCTTGTGGTTGCAAACGATGGGAGCTTAGGACTCAAATAATTTTTATTAGGATTCTCTCCGAAAGTCTTGCCACAGATTCTTCGTTCTGCGGAGAAATACCTTTAACGCTGCATAACCTAACTTTTAAACTCGGGTGGGGAAGACGGATTATGATCAAGTTTATACGTGGGTGAAAATACAATGTGTCAAAATATTCTTTTTACTTCCGAGACTGCAACTACAACCCACTACGGCTGGCGAGTTCTCGTAACAGTGGCTGCAGCAACTGGTGGAATTATTCAGTGGGATTATTCTGTGGCAAAAGCATTATCTCTATTCTATGCTACTGGTATGTATAGTATTATTTTTGTTTGAACTTCTAGGCTGGGAAGAGGGCTAAAAGTTCGGAGGATAGTGGTCGGCACTCGAAAGGAATACGTGATTTATTCCGGACACCTAATTTGAGGTTGAAAACTCTGCTTCTAACGCTCTGCTGGTGAGTGGTGGCTTCCACCTCCTCCAGTTTCACTCCGACCCTCAGCCACTCCTAACTGTGCCATGTATACCTACGCCTATCTCCTCCACATATGTCCATACGCTACATTCTATTGGAGTGAAAGTAGCGGAACTTATTCTCCGCCTTACTCTCCTTTTCCTCTGGAATCTGGTCTGTGTACCTTGTGTGAGAGACAGAAGATGTGCTGATGTGGTCTGTTGTATAAATTGATAACATACAATGCGCCCTCCATTTCCCATTCCACAAACCTCTGCGCTCCGGCTTGCTTGTCCAAAGTGCAAATCCTGCTCTGACACTCAAGATATCCTCCTCCACCCGTAGCAGACTCATTTCACCTATCCTCTCTCTCTCTTTCCTCTCTCTACCATCAGATTAGATATCGAAGGTGAGGAGGAGCCAATACGTGCTCTTATTGTTGTTGGATTGTTGATGAAGCGAAGGTGGTATTGCTTGACACTCGGTGACATTTTGTGTGAACCTGGGATGATTTGTTGAATCTTATCAGTACCCCGTGGCTCTCTTGTTGCTCCGTCTCCTCTCTCCTCCATTCTATGAATCTTGGGCTGGGAGCATCCTCATTCTCGAATCTCTGTCAGTTTTGGTCTTTCTTTTTTGGTAAGACAGGGGAAGTGAAATGTTTCCCCGTAGTCAACTCCATATACTTTTGAAGGGGGATGATGATGAACTGCTCTTAGGAGTCAGACCATCCGTACAAACCATCTCCATGGTGGGCTGAGCATTAGCAATTCTTTTCTATGAAACATTTTTGATTTTCACATAATTCCAATAAATTTTCCTCATTCTGCCACCCTGCCCACACTTTCTCCTGACCCTCCGACTGGAGTAGTGGGCTGGAGTAGGTTTTATACATGTATTTTTACCCTGTTCACCATGACTGAATTTGGAGAAAATGGCGCCGTCTCCCTCACCGCGGTTTCCTGCCACAGCCTTTCCGAAATTCTAGATGAAGAAGGAAGAGAGGAGCACGGCCAGGGCTCTTAATTAACATCAAAGGATCATAAAGCTTTCCGGTATAATTGGACTCGGATCATCTCTCCCCATCTGTTCCCCTTATGCCACGCCTGAGTGAAAGTAAGGGTCGTTTGGAGAAAGTAGGTGACCCTTCTCTCATTATACGGTGATTAAATGGGCCATTTTGAGTTGAGGATCGGTCGGCTCGGTCTTTTAGTGAAGGGAATCTGAAGGGTGAAAGTCCGAGTGAAAGTTGATAGAGTGTCATTAAAAGAGGTAGAGGAGGGGAGAGTGAGTGAGTGGGTGAGTAAGAGAGAGAGATAGTTTATCTTGGGCCACATTGGGCGGCTCAAACTGGTTAATAATGGCTCTTTTCTATTTTCTACCCGATTACATGAATAATTGACTCGGAGTATGGAAAGAAAGAGAAAGAGCATGTCCCGCCTCGACACGCCGAGCTTTTGAGAAACTTTAATAGTCTCAATCCATAAAAAGTGGAGGAATAGATATATGTGGGAGAAAGCTTGGAGCTTTCTCCATAGGAAAGAAACCCACTCTAATTTCGGTGTAACCTTAGCTTCATGTAAGCCCCGCCACATTTCTCACAGCACACTGTGGTGGTGAGGGTAATGCTTAAGAAACTGGTGGTGAATAAATGGTGAGAAAAATCCACTGTGCGATGGATTGGTAAGAGGAAGGAAGATAAGCAAGGGGAATGTTCCACGTTTCCCTTCCCCGCCGGCTCTACCCATAATAACGCCTCTCATCGATTCTACCTAAGCCGCCTCCATCATTCATTGTAATCAACAAGTAATCATCCTACCTACGCCAATGGATTGGTATACATACTGCAACCCGCTTACACCTGTTTCGCCCTCCAATCAGATTCCCCCAGTACCTTCTAGAAGTAAAAAAATAGCTGGAGGAAATCCATACGTTCAGCCGCCACAGAGAGCTCACATCCCAATTAGTAGAGGAGGGGGACTTTAAAAAAGTAGAATTCGTCAACGGCAGGATGCACAGCAGTGTTGGTAACATGGCTCACCTCCCAACAACCGGGAGTAGAACCCCACTTACTTGAAAGCCCAACGAATGGGATTAAATGACAATATATATTGGTGAGATTATGTAGGTGAAAGCCAGACCAGAAAGTTTGTGAAAGACCTTAAATCCATCCCGATAATTACGAATGAATAAATCCGTTGTCCCATTCCTCATCACTTCCCCCACCCCATGTCGGTTATTCTGTAGAAAATGGATTTAACACTTTCTCCATACTCTCTCTCCAGGTTAGCCAACTGTACGGTGTATGTGGGATTGAGCTATTATGGGCCGGCTCTTGGAGAGAACCCCTACTTCAGCTTCTTCCTTGGAAGTGCCATCGAGCTCCCTGGCTATATTCTCGTCTGGATCGTGATGGATCGAGTGGGTCGCCGGTGGCCTCTGAGTATTTGCATGATATTAGGTGGTCTGGCCGCCATCGCAACTTGTCTCCTCCCTGAAGGTAAAGCGGGTGAAAGCCTTGTGTGTACATTCTTGATGAAGTGGTTAGCCCGAACGTCCTCAAGCACACTCTTCCTTCCAGTCTAACTTAGAGAGTGAGTGTGCGTGCATGCGGGTGGATGATGGGCACGTCGCTTTGCTTGTTACGACATGAAATCTACCAGGACGGAGCCCTATACCAGTCCACTTTAGCCGAAGAGGGAAGTGCGCGGGAATGATGATTATTACTATTATGCCATGATGAGTGGTATAATCTCAGTCAAACGTCCGCATTGCCACAGTAATTTAATAGAAGGTTAAGTTATGTGATAGGTTTGAAGGAGGACTTCCCACCGGCACCCGTTCCCTCTTCCACTCATGCGGCGGTTCTTTCTCTGTGGCTGGCTGGCGGGATGGATGAAGGGTTGTGCAAGTCCGGGAAATGGTGCATAATTTAAGCTGGAATGGGGACGACAATAGTGATGGTGACGATAATGCTGTGGGAGGTGGTCGTCCTAAGAGTAATAGTAGTAGCCTTCTCAATGGGTCTCTATGAGATCTTGACGTAGTGAGGACTACTTCTTAGGCTTATACACCGTATACACACATGCCTCATGTCTGAAGCGAGAGAGAGAGCGAAGCCGAGTGAAGAAGAAAAGTTTGGCCCTCTCTTTTATCCCGCTCTCGCCTCCACTTGACTCATGGCGTTAGTTCAAGTTTTTGGCGATGCGCCTGTTTTAGACGTTTCATTTCACCCGGCGCTATGAACTGCAAGGATCTAAGAAGTGTAGGAAGGATGGGTAGCCGAAGAGAGGGAGAGATAGGATGAGGGGGAGAGATGGAGGGAGAAGTGTAACCTAATGACAAAGGCAAACATGGTGAAAGGTGTACGAGCATCACTGCTCATGAAACTCATTCCTAAAGTTTGTCTTTAAGTCTGGTTCAAAGGATATGAAATTACTAGGAGAAGGCCGAAAGGATGAGCTTCTGTTTGTCTCACTTTGTTTGCTACTGTAGCCGTGGAAAAAGGGCTTCATAACTGTACGGCAGCTCAAATGTGCATGGGCAGCAAGCGCAATTGGGTGTCTCTCCATACATGCAAATAACAGTCCAGTGTATTAGTGTTATTGGGAGCTCATGAGACCGTGAGGAGTTCATTTACCCCTCCCCTATGCCCATTTATCCGCTCATAGTTCCTCGATTTTGTATGTGGAGCATTCGGGTCTTTATTATGTCGCAATCTTTAAAAAAACAAGGTACAAGAGATATAGAGTAAGTATACAATATAATTCATGTCTGACGCAAGTCTGACGCTTGTTGACTTTTTTCTATGTCAACTAGATTGCTGAGATGATTCTTAGTATTCAAAAATACAACTCGTCTGGATATCCCATCCGTTTCATTGGCTTTGTCAAGTTCGAGATAGACAGTGGTCCATCGATGAACGCTTCCTCGAAAAATTTGTTACCGCCGCAAGTTCCTTCGACTAATTGGGGACAGACTGGAGGCCTTAGGTTGCGTAAAAAACGATGTTAGTGAAAGCACATTCATGGAGGGATCCCTTCACGCTGAAAATATTGAGGAGAAGGCGAAACGAGTGGTACCATGAATTTAGGTAAGAGATTATTCACTTTGGACAAGACCAGATTATGACAGTAGTAGTAGGGGAACTTCTTCCTGAATTTCTCCCAACCCAGTTTTTCCACCAGAATATTATTACTCAGTGAGAATGGGGGGGATGTTCAGGAACGGCCGTCTGCGGGAGTTTGAGACCTGAAAATTTGACGGCATTTTCTGCTTTTCCACCACTCAAGAAATTATAAGGTTACATACATATATCTCGTAGGGACGAAGAGAGAGGAGTTCTTACCGCAAACTCAGAGTTTAGGAGAGAGGTTTCAGAGATGACTCCAGAAAGAGCTCACCATGATCAACCCAGATGGGCCCTAGCGTCTTTCTTGGACTAAAGTTCATTGGTGGTTGTGATGTGGACAATTCTAGTACCTCACCCAACGAGCCATCCCTGATCCACTTGGGAAGAATAAAATTCGCATAGAGAAAAGTTGAGCCAGGATGGATGCTAGGATCTTTATCTGTGTGTAGGATGGGGGTGGGAAAGGGTTCAGCAAGTGAAAAAGTGTACGAGGAGGTCGTGTATACTTTTAATTCACTATGCCGACAGCGGGATCATGTGGATTCATGTGCCCATGAATACAATCGCCTATTTACAAACTACATACCTTTACATTCGCATTCATTTACACATTTAGACAAAATGTAGAAACTACCATATTCACATTCACTCACATTTAGACAGTATACACACATGAAAATTTTCACACACCAAAACGTTCAGATAACAGACGCACACACTTAGACATCATGCACACACGGGCACATTTAGGCATATGAGCCAGCGTATACGCATGGAAACATTTCCATAACACGCACACCCACACATTTACACAATACGCATCTATGCTCCTATTCAAACATTTTTACAGCAAGCATACACATGCTACCATTCACACACATACGACACGCATACATGCTACTTTTCACCTATTTATACAACACGCACTTATGCATTTGTGTACAAATCCACACATGTATTCACTCACAAATGCACACATGCTCATTCACACATCGTGCCAACATTAGCACATATACATGTCCATGTCAACATTGACAGCAACCATGATTTACACACGCATACGAAAATATGCTCATGGATGGACCAGTTTGACATGTCTGGTATGGCTAAAAATAATTTAAACCGAGAGACATTCCACGGTCCACAAAGTAATTTAGCAATAGCTTAACCGATAAGGAGAGACCAAAATTTCTATGACCATTTATAGGAGGATTATGACGGGTTGCACATGCAATATTGAAGGGACTATGACACAAAATATGCAATTTTCCAGGGACTATGATCTAAAACACACACGCAATTTTTGAGTTCGTATGACTTTGAAGGCCAGAAAAACAATTTTTCGTCCTTTTCGGGAGTTACGCTCCAGAGTGTATCTATTTTTAAACATTTTTATTTTAGAAAATGCATTAATGAGGCAAATTTAAGGATCTATGAAATGTGAGAGTTCGAACCCATGACCTCTTCGATCCTGCCACTTGTTGCAAGCGCCTATTTGTATTGTGAAACACACAATGAGGCCTTTTGATTTATAATTAAGATTTCGAATTTTCAGCTAATGAAAACTAATGTGACTAATTTGTCCACGGAAATTCGTGTTTTTTGGTATACATTTTTGGAATATGAGTTTCATGCAAATTTTTGCTATGGCACATGCAATATACAGGGTGTCCCAAAATGATGTATTCGATTTGTTTCGGGAATAAAATCCAAATTACTCAAGCGAGGACTATGCATGATGGCTCAAATTAAAGCCGAGTCTTTGGGATTACATCTCCTGGAATATCGCCGAAATCGCCAGGCTAGTTTAAACAGGAACCGGAAAACGATTTCTGGGGGTGTTTTAACATGGACGTAAGCGGCAGCTTCGAATCCATGCACAGGCCAAACGGTTTGACACACAACAATAAATTTGGACTTTTTCGAGAGCTAAAGACAAGAGTAATACATACCTGTGGTCGAAAGGTCATGTTGTAATTTTCTGAAGGTCGGATCATCGGAGGTCACATTCTCAGATGACCCATAATTTTAACCAAACAAGTAGATTTCTCTTGTCATAAGCTCTCGAAAAAGCCCAAATTCATGGATGTCTGTCAAACCGTGTGGCCTGTGCATGGATTTGAAGCTGCCGCTTACGCCCATGTTAAAACACCCCCAAAAATCGTTTTCCGGTTCCTGTTGTTAAACTAGCCTGGCGATTTCGGCGATATTTTAGAAGATGTAATCCTAAAGACTCGGCTTTAATTCGAGCCATTGTTTATAGTCCTCGCTTGAGTAGTTTGGATTTTATTCCCGAAACAAATAGAATATATCATTTTGGGACACCCTGTACAATTAGGAAGAAATATCGCAAAGAATGCTTATTTTTTTACCTGTTATGATGCATCCAGGTCCTAGATCAAACTTGTACGGATTCTCGGGATCGTTTGTGGAAGCGCTGAGAATTTGCGTTTTCAGAGAAATCCTGTCTCTACAGATAAGATAAAGTTCGCTGGTTTTGAGACTTTGCAGTGCTGTTCGTCACCATGAAATCCAAAGTGCAGGATCCTAACCTGGTAGCGGAGCTGAGTTATCTAATTTGGAAGCTGGAAAAATTATGTCTGTCTTTATGATGAATAACCCCAATGACTGTACCCGGACAATTCAAAAAGTTGTGCGTGTGTGTGTGTGTAGAAAGGCAAAGGAATTCATCCTCCCAAGCGTAGATGTCAGATTAAGGACGTACCTCCCCCGGCACCTTCTTATGAGCCACGTTCCAGAAATTCACTTCTCCGCGTGCTATTAAACTAGTACCATGAATTTTATATTGGGTCAAGAATTCTCACATTCTATCTCTCCTCCGCCCCCTTTTGGGACACATTTCTCAAGGGGCCGCATATAATTCCTCGTCCCATCACCTTTTCCCCAACTACTCTCCCATACGTATGCAGGTGAAACAGAGGGTACCACAATCCTCTATAATACTCCTCCGTCCCCAAACTATTTGCACGGCGGCGGGTAAAATTCCTAAGCTCAGGCATACATCCCATGTAAAAAACTTGGTGGAAATTTTCAATGCTCACATCATGCTATAATGTACTTATGTGCTCCTGTGCGGTCCACTGGTTCAGCAGCAGGCTCAAATCTAGTGGACGAGCAGGTCCTCTCGGCGCACATTGGAGACCGGAAGGATGGGACAGAAAAAAAGGCTGGAACAGTTTACATTTCTGCCTCACTGAGCCTTCGTACGGGAAAAGATGGGAGGGTAGGGAAAACATAGTACTTTCACGTCTCCTCAGCTCTCATCTCTTACTATATGCTCTCCCTCCATTGACCATATGTACAAACGTTTATGTAAAGTGCGTCCATTGTGGACCGGAGTAGCCTCCTTGGTATTCAGCGGATAGGTTGGCTTATACTGTAGGAAGTTTCTCTACCACAAACCCTCCTCTTCTATATACACTTCCAACTTATTATTGACTACCTCTCTCTCCCTCACTCTCTCTTTCTGTCTTCGCTGCAGTAGTTTTTCAGTTGAGGGAGAAAGTGAAGAAAAATGTTAGCTGTCTGCATGAAAATGAGGGAGTTGTAGGGTATGAGCTCCGCCAAGACTACTACTACTTTTTTGTCCGCACCACAACGCTTGTCCTTCATATTCATATCAGTCTTTCATCCCGTCTGTGTTTTTACCGGACTTGAAATTACAACAGGGTGGGGGAGAGGGGCCACGATGGACGCGGGGAATGTGGAAGCGTTCTCAAGCGTGAGCCGTTATTAGACTCCAGGCCAAACTGCGAGGTAGTAGCGGCCGGATCCTCCTCAAATCCTCCCCACTTTATCCTATCCATTTTATCTCCGCTGCACTGATCAGTTCTCCCCGCCATCTCGCTCCACTTATTCAGGAAATCAGCTCATCACCTCCAAACAACGAAGTAACCAAACTTCCCCCTTAAAAAGCGTAACCCCATCACTTCTCTCCCCAAATTCTGTGCATCTTTCACACCTTGGTAGCTAGATTCGAATGCGGCATCACAACCTTGAGAATTTCACAGCTCTTCAGTGGCAGTGAATTTGGGGGAGCCAAAGGCCATGCAGACAGTTTAGGAAGGGTGGAAGGGCGGCGGAATCAAAGATTTCACATGTTACGCCCCACATATGACAGCATTGCAGTGTCCTATTTGGGTAGAGTGGCGGGAGATAACCTCGGGTGGATAGTGTAACCCGTCGCCCGGCGTAAAATGAGAGGCAGAGGACGTTAATGAGGGCAAAATTACGTTCAATTCTGTCAGGTTCCGAAGCTTGAGGGCTAGGTGAACTTTGTTGGAGAGACAACGAGAGACTCACGGGAGGCGAAGGGGGAGTACTCCGCCAACCATTGCACACGCCTCGCTCTTCTAATTTAACTCTATTATTTCGCTCAGAAAAGTGAATGTATGTGTCCCCCTGTCTCCGCGCCTTCCTTCACACTACTTTCCCGGGAGAAAGTTAAAAGGAGGACAGCTGTACAGGGTTAATGCGGAAGACTCAACTTCATGCATTATTCCGCAGAATCAGCTGAGCTGGGTGAGTGGGAGGGTGGGAAGGAAGTGTATTGTAAGAAAGGCATTTTTGATGTTACAGTACAGGGAACGAGGAGAGGATCAAGAATGAAAATAATGGCATGGTTATAATAATAATAATAATAATATTAATAACAACAATAGCCTGGGTACATCATTGTTTTTGGCCATGGGAAACAGGTTACATGGTATATTCAAATTCTTCGACAGTATAATACTTTTATAACTGAACAGGAGGAATGGGAATCCTTATGCTGGGCGCATACGAGAATGTTATTGGAGAGTGGCTGTACATGAGCATTTACATAGATATTAGCGGTGTACACAACTGTGAGATCGTGTGCATTGGAGAGGAATCCCGGTAGGGAGTACCACGACGGTAATGGCTCCCCTCTGCCTCTCCTTCACACTCTCCACAATCTGCCCAGCTGGGGGAGTATGGATGCATACGGGTGGAGGGGCATGGGAACCCCATATACAGGTATCCCCAGCCGAGCTACGAATCTCCACCATGTTTACCAGTCGCTCTGATCTTCCGCTGTTCGACTCTCATAAAGGGGCCGAATATATTGAAATTGTTTGCAAGAGTGGATGTGATGGTGAAAAATGCCTTGATCGTTTTATTTGAGCCGTTTTTTTCGTCCAATCGGTGCGGTGGAGGTGACGTTTGGAAGGTTTTCCACATGGAGGATGTTTTCAGTGGTGGTGGTGGCAGTGGGGATGCCTGCCAGAATCTCTTTATACGAGGTTATGATGTGGGAGCGGTCGGGTTGAGTTACCCATACGTGAACGGAGCCCGCGTTGATGGACTCGTAAGACAACTTTTCTCTCCGTTCCTCTTCCCCCCAAAGTTGAAAAAGAGGATGCGGGGAAGAGGGTGGGAAGTTGAAAGGCGTTGGACGGAATTCAGCGATGTCCCTAATTTTTTCGGTCCATATTTCCATGAGCGGGTAACAGGTAGAGTTGAGAGACCTTTTTGGCTGACCCCAGACCTGTGCTATTCCTTTCTAAATGTGGGGAAGGGTTCGGAGATATATTGTGGCTAAATTTATGCTATGTCTGATACTCATGGGAATGGGGAGAATAATGTATTTTTCAAGAAGAGATGAACAATTAGGAGACAGGATTTTAAGGACGACGGGAGATGCAGAGTGGGCTAGGCATAGGACACTATTGGAATTGGGTTCTTCTCCGCAGAGATACCCGGAATGCAGGAGTAAGGTGAAGATTAGTAAGCTCTGAAGAGCTCTCTTACCTAAACCAGCGGTGGTCCATGGATAGACGGCACTTCACGAGTCCAGAGTAGTAGGAGTGAAGGGGACAAGTACGGGACTAATCCATGGGAATATATAATGCATTTTTGTTTGTCCAGGAGGAAGGTATGTTGGCACTGTGTCTGTTGACATTAGATTTACATGCAGGAGACTCCTTTGCGATTCCCATGGTGACGCATGGAGAGGTAAAGAAGCCTCTCGGTGGTACCTCGTCACGTTGTTTGTGTGCCCGTATGTGTGCGTGTCTGTGTTCACTTACTGAGTTGAGACTGACTAACTTAGAGCCTTCGCTCTGATTTGTATTGGTTTAGACTCAGATCTACTCCTCATGGCTTTCTACCTGGTTTCCAAATTCGGAATCTCAGCCTCCTACCTGATCATCTACCCGTTTGCCGGTGAGTTGTACCCGACGGAGGTACGGGGTCTGGGCCTTGGATTCTCTGCCTACATCGGAGGGATCGGGATTTGCTGCATTCCACTCATCAATTATTTGGTTCGAATCCCACTCTTTACGTCCATTTCTCCCATTGCGCTGGCAGGAGGGAAGTATAAAGTAGGAGCGGTGCATAGCGTAGTGGCAAGGCCACGGCAGTAAAGTTCCCTCTGTGAGCTTTTACTATCCCCTATTGCTTCCCTGCTCCAACCTATGGACAATTATCTCCCGCATCCGGGGTAGTAGGAGCGCCAGTGGTGGCGGCCGGGGTATATAAATGCAGCCTTTTATTTGCCTCGTAGATTTCCCTGTTTTGTAGTGTGCGCCACTTACCCGGTGCCCGCAGCCGTTGGAAGGCGGACAAGGAAGTTACTCTCTTCCCCTATCACCTTCATCACCACACTACAGTGCTACTCCAAGGACTGGAACTCTCACCCAGGGACTAGGATCAGTACTGAAACCTTTGGCTCCCTCTCCGTAGAAATTACGCGGTGCCATTGTTAGTCCGCCCTGCTCAGCGTACCGTAAACTTTTGAGTTATGTGACGAATGGAAAGCTTATACATTGTGTGTATACACAAACAATTCTCCATTCATTCCTTCCTCCCGAGCCTGGCCACCCGTCTAGATTTCATGACGTCTGACTGTAGACAATTTAAACCTGGAATTCTTCTTGTTGTTGCGAAGTATATAAGCAGTGGTATAGTTGCGGAACAAACTAACAGAAAAAGTAGACTTGCCAATGACAAAGGTAGTGGAGCGTGTATATGTTAGAGCCTGAGTATTTATTCCCAATAAAATCTCCCTCCCGGAGAGTCTCCGCATACTACGCACATGGGCGACCCATACATAAGCTACTTTACGTAATGCTTCTTTTACCGGAAAATAGCCATATGCTCTTGCTTACATCAGACTTTTGTGGTCTGGGTCGGCGGTGGCGGAAGGCTCAAAGTTGGGCAATAGAGAATTAGTGGGGATTGCACAATAATGGTAAGGGGATTCAACCATCCCTGCCTTCCCCCCATGTCTTTATCCGGGAAGATTTATGCCGTGGTCAAAGCGGGTGTTTAATGCTGTTGTTACTCGTGCCATTACAGGGGCGAACGAACTTGGTCCTCCCTTTGATCGTAATGGGAGCGGTGAGTGTGGCTGGTGGGTTGGCCGGACTCCGACTGCCTGAGACGCTCAACGCTCCTCTTCCGCAAACTTTGGAGGAAGGGGAAGAGTTTGGGAAAAATTTCACCTGGCTCCAATGCATTCGCTGCGCTGCTCCGGAGAGGCAAGTTGATGAAAGACCAACGCAATGCTATTTTTCACCACCATTTCGCTCATTGTTGGAAGCAATGATATTTGTTAGCTCGCCTTCGCTCACCTTGTATTCCTATTTAGTCATTCCTTCTGGTTGTGACTTGACCAGGCGAAGGGATCACACTGAAGGGAGTTTGATTTTTTTTTTGTATATGTGAAAAAATGGAACGCCGGGTCAGCCTTGTAGTCAAATCTGTATACCTTGATAGACCTACCTGTCTCTCAAAACCTGTACCAACAAGCTGTCGCCCCTGCCCTTGTCCAATGTCAGTACTTGCATAGCGAGCTCGGTTCTGAGCCTCACGTACCCCCGTGCCACCGGTTTGAGCTCAATGGATAGGAACGTTGTCATCCCCTTAAGTGATGATGACCGCAATACATCGTGGGTTCAGGTACAATTCATTTCCTACCCTTGCGGTTCTTAGTGGGTACCCTCAACTCCCTGCTCCTCATTTAGTCTCTTGCATGTATAATGTATTTAATTAGAACTCCCATCACTATTCCCTTGTGTATGGCTTATGAGCGTACTGCGAGAGCGGTTCGGGGTGTGCCGATAGAACCAAACAACCACCCTCGTTGGCATGCTAAACATGAATATTGAGGATAATGGCATTAATTTTGATCAGGGGCCATTCCGTTCACTCTTTGTTCCTTTAGTCTCCTCTCACTCCCTCATATTCTTGTACCAGTGTAGATACGCCCCCGGGAGTTTGCGCTGAGGTCCCCGCGCTCTACTCTCAAGGTAAGTGGCCATGAAGTGGTCCCTTTCTCCATGGATGCGGGACGAGCGGCCTTGTCCCCTATCCATTAACCACAGGCCTCTCTCCCTCGACTTTCCTGGTGATTACTGGAAGAAAGTGTGTCCATCAAGGAGGCAATAGTTCAGAGAGAGAGAGAGAGAGAAGGAGTTTTATACGGGAAGCCTTTATGGCTTACTCCTATGGCCACCACTTACTAGGGACAACTGGATGGGAATGTCTCCAACTCTACGGTCATCTCCGACTGTCTTTGATTATGGTGTTATCCTAGCAATATTTTTCTTGTTGTTTCCGAGTCCAAAGTGTTGGAGACTCTGATTCGGAGGAGGATCTGAAGGAAATAATTACAACCTTGATTCACTGTCTCCCGTCCCCATAGCTTCAGCTCAATATTACGACTCCGAGGTTCCGGGAACAGAGGATAAATGGGACAATCCGGAATATTTGTTAAGTGTATTATGACTGTGAGAAGATGGTCATGGCAGGAGTGGGAAAGAGGGAGAGTGAGATAGATGGTCCGTCGGGAGAATTCCATTCCTGGATGGAAATGATTTTTCTGGGGTCCCAATGAAAAACGGATAGAATGAGTGGGATGAAGAAAGCAGGATATGGAAGGAGTGGGAGAGAGAAAAAGAGAAAGTGGGGGAATTCTCCCTTTTTAGCTGTCCCGCTTAACCATGCCGGCTGCTAAAGGGGAAAGCAGTGGAGAGAGGCTAAAAGAAGGAGGAAGTGGAATGAGAACGAGTGAGGAGTTGGGATCCATGGAGGAAACAGACTACTGGTTATTTTTATGACATGAACCCAATATTACAACATTGGTAGTAACTGTGGCGGTTGTAGGAGCAGTGGTGTGGTAGTAGCGGAGCTCGTGGTTGTAGTACTTACAGGACTAATATTTTCTAGTGCGTAGAAAATCTTTACTTGCTCAGACGAACGTTGGAATGGATAAAAAGGAGCAAGTGGAGCGGAGGAGGAGTAGGAGAGGGGGTATATATGTGAGAAAATGTTCCGCGGCCCATGTAAGCCCATTGATTCTACGGAGGATATTTGGTAAGAGCGTTTCCCCATAATACTAAGCCCCGTTTCCACCCGTCATTAACACGGCTAAAGATGCTCTCTCCAACGACTTTTTCCATTTGAACCGCCGCTATCCCCAGAATTTTTAGGACTCCTTCTACTCCCTCCTACTCGTACAAGGGTCCCCGCCATTACCACTTCCGTATTAATCTCTTCCGAGGATCGCGACAGAGAAACGCATTTAAAATCTCCAATAGTCATAACCTGCATTACCCTCCCGCAGGCGCCGCCACCGCCGTCATTTCGTTCATCGTCATCCAAGCAGGGGGGGGGATCTTCCCTCATAAATTGTTGTACTTCTCCCGCTGAATCTTGCCTGCTTCCCCTACTTCACTCCTTCCTTCCCGCTGTCATCAAACTTAAACACGTTGTAGAGACATTAGCTCCGGAATTGAGATTTCAGGCTCATGGGTTTCAGAATTTCATCGATAAAGGAGCTGGGATTTGGTAGAGTTGCGTCATACCACAAAAGATATAATACGTCGAATGATGAGTCTTAGGAATAGAACCATGAGATGTTTGCTGACTGAGGGAAAAGAGTGATAAGAGTAGAACTGTTATTCCCTCTTTGGAGTGGGAGTATGGAAGGAAAAGCAGAGAGAAAGAAGGGAAACTGAGAATTTAAGGCCAAAAAACCTGGACATAGAAAAAATAGAAATGGAGAGATTATTGTAGTTGCAGAAACGATTGAAAAGCTCTTTTCCAGCCAGTTTAAAGTCTTGCGGGACTTGAACCAAGTAAATAGCAGATTTGGTAATGAAAGGGAGCCTCCTTGGTGCTCACTAGAACCCGAGTGCATGACACTTTGAATTTGAAGCAAGTTGGATTTCTAAGTTATAAAATTGGTGAGCGTAAAGAGATGAAGTTTAGATAAGCTGGGTCATTTCCCTCGTCACATCGAGCAGGGGCCGCATTCATATTAATTAGTGGGGTACACGTGGTAATAGCTTATATTAGTGGGAGTACTAATCGGACGAGGAGTTTAAACGGCAGAAGTATGCAATTGCGGGGTCCCACCCCCGCAGAACCTGCCTTGGCACCGTCGAAATAGGCTCACTAATATGGGTTGCAATGCAGTCGCGTGCAGGGTGGCTGGGGGAGCCAGGGAGACCCCGTACCACTTTACGCATTATTGTCTCATGATAAGCAACCATAAAATCGTCACTTAATATACACGCTGTACCGATTGAGAGCCAATGGAATAGGAGTTTCAAATTTACCCCTCGTTCACAACTCCTTCATTTTCAGATCCGCTGCAGTTAAGTTACCCTTTTCACTTCAGCACAAGTGACTTTCTCCTTACGTCATCTATAGAGCTGAAGCCTTGCTGGATGAAGACGTTGTTTAGGGTGATTGCCCTTACTTAGTTTTATATTCTTCCTCCCATCCACATGCCAGCATTAGTCAAATGTATCCTATCCATATTCTCACGTAGAGCAGGATTGGAGTTTGATTCCTACATAGGACCATCATCTATACACCAATCTTAACAAAGTACACGGCAGGATGGAGCCACATCCCGAAGGTCATAGACACTTGTTCCCAGAATCCACTAGGGATGTACGGAGGTCGGTCGGAGCGGCAAACTGAATGAACTGGGAGTAAACTAAATTCCCACGTAGAGATTCCGCTTGTTTGCTTTGGACGGATATGAAATTAAATTGTAACGAGTGGAAAGCAACTACTTGCTCATTTATATGTCCCCTCGGGCTATTCTCCCAGCTTTCACCCACAGGTCCGCTCTTCACACGTTCTCATCTCTTTCCATTTCATCTGAATTTGGCCTCGTCATGGGTTGGGGAACAATACGTAGGCCTCATGAGAATGTGCGCTGGAGTTCCACGAAATGACACATTTAGATAGATTGAATAGAAGACCACTGTGATCTTTCATATTCGTATGCGGATACCGGTACCCCGGCATCCGAATTGAGCACGGTCGTACATGTACAAATACTCCTCGTCGTCTTATGAGGCAAGTGTAAACTGCTCCTCCCTGCGTGTCCACAGCCTCATTAGATTTGTTCTGGATGGAATTATACTCGATCCTGATCCTGAGTCCCTCTTAATTCAATAATCTGTACTCTATATACCTACGATACATCTAGTTTGTACTGGATATAGTGTAGTTTGTACTTTTCTCTGTCTCTCTCTCTGTATCCAGCCATATCTGGTTATTGAGAAGGAATTTGAGAAATCCCTGTGGAAACAAAATTTCAGGACCCATCCATAGTTTGCACACAGGCACATATCAAGTTAAGCATGGTTGGGAACGTCATAATTAGTGATTCTGTCCAACGTGGCACACATTATTTAGATGAGAGTTTCGAGGCAAATTTGAAATTTTTTATGAAGGGCCACGAGAGCTTAACTTAATTAAAATGTGTTCCAATTTACGTTTTTCCTAATTGTACGAACGCGTTCATTTCCGTTTGCGACTACGGGTAGACACTTGCTGCAGCCAACATTACTACGCACAAGCCCTACTGCTATCAGCCGCACTTCGCGGCCCATCTGACCACAACCGTGAGAATCTATGGAGTACAGGGATATGAATAACCAGGTTTTCACTTCCGTATGTCATCGTAAAAACACAGCTGACGGCGGAGTGAGTCAAAGCTCAGAAGGAAAAGAAGGGGACCCCTTTTCCAATTAACGGCTCGTTTAACAAACTAGGAGGGGCGCCAGCATGATACAAGAATAGTAGTGATGAAGTAGTGAGACTCTCATTCGTCCCCGACCATCCGGGTATCCAAAAGTACAGGGAAGAGGGAAGAATGAAGGACATAATGGGTGCATTATCAGGATAATTATGACGATTCATTAAAACCTTACTTTTAATTAAATTTCGTCCAGCACTCCGCCATCCAGGAGCGGTAAGGGTGGGGATGAGGACGTGGAAGAGGATGACGAGGAAGAGCTAAATTCATCACGAGGGAACAGAGAAAGTATCCAGCTTCAAGTACGAAGAGTGGGAAGAGCTGGTGAAGAGTACGAGAGTGGCCGAGCCCCAAGCGAGCTCACCCCACTGAGGACGGCCCCTGTGGGAGGCGAGGATAGTAATTATGGTAATAGCGAGTCCATCTCCGATTCACCTGACAGTAAAGAAAGGCCGAGGAATGTCATTAGTCCCACCGCTAGTCGCCGGAAACGGCTCGTCCGCCAAGGAAGTAGCACCATGGAGGCTCCGACAGACTCTTCTGGCGCCATTATCATCACCCCGTGGTGGTAATGTTCGACCACAACTCCTAATCACTCTGATAGTGAAAGCGGCGGTGAAAGTAATATTTTATGTGCTCCACTGTAACGGAGTAGGTATAAATGCAGGGTCAGTGGAGCGGGGGGTTGGGCCTTGGATAGATATAGTTTCAGAGCACTTCGTGATCCACTGTGTTCGGCTTAAATGTACTAAAAAAAATTAACCGCCGACCTAAATCACCACTCACTGTGAGAGACGTTCTTCAACACACTTTCTTTGCGGTTGACGCAATGGTCAACAGCTTGTGCCACAATTATGACATCCCGTCCGATCATCACCTTCATAAACTGGATGAACACCTCCGTAGTTATATTACTCAATGTGCTACATATTCTTCCAAAGTTCAAAGTGTCTCAGTGGAGGACGGTCACAATCACACAAATTGTACGTGTGACATAGGGGCAAATATAAGTTTTATTAGCAGTAAATGAATGGTCACTTTCCATCCATTGTCATTGTTTATATACCCATCCATGTAAATAGTATAAATATCACGTCAATATTCTTTCCCAATTCTAAAGAATTTCTCTAGTCAGTCAGCAAGCAATAAATTATAGTTTTACGGAAGATTTATGGTGAAACAATTGGAAAAGTTAATTAACGAACGTAAGCACCCTCTTCCCGGAGTTCATTTTGTAGCTGCGAAGTTAGGTGGTGGCAGTAGTTGTCTCCCTTAAAAAATTAAAAGCTGGAGGGAAAAGCGAGAGGAAAATCCCTTGCCTGGGACTTGAAATACCAGAGAAAAGGTTGTGGGAGGAAATGCGGAAAATCGGCTTTGATTCTCCCACTCCATTCCACTCCCAAAAAAGAAATGATGTGCATCCACTCGGGAGGTAGTTAGGACTTCAAATTGGCAATCCGATAAAGGGCGTCCTCGCCCTCCTCCTCCTGCTCGTCCCCATTCTCATCATCGTCCTCAAAAATTTCCAAAGTACCTTCAACGGCTCGGTGAAGAGACTAACAATGATTGAATTTGCCGTATTAAAATATATGGAGTAGATGGAAGGCTTTTTAAGAGTGGGCTAAGCTGTGATAATAGCCTTCATCTACATATTTCTCAGAGGGATGATATAGGTGAACAGCCCTTAACAATACATCTGAGTGGAACAGTGGCATTAGTAGTAGTAGTAGTAGTAGTAGTAGTAGTGGTAGCGGCAGCAGTGCCACTGACATGGCATTCACGGCAAGGAGCACATAAAGAGCCAAGTCACATGGGCAAGCGAATAGGGAGGAGGTAGGGGGCAGAGAAAATGGATTCTATTGCTGAGCGTGTAAAGCTCAAGTGCTCGTGTTGGAGGAGGCCGTAAGGGATTCTATGGAGAGAACAACCAGACCGGATGATAATAAAAATCATAATAACAATATGTACAATCCCGTGGAGAAACGCTTAGGAAAAGTGGATGCGGGAACTGGCTGAGTCTTCCTCTCTCATTCCATGTATATTCCTATGTACCTATCACAGCATGTGTACTACTACCCGCCGAAGGGATGTCTCTCGCGTGATTTACACGACTGAAATGACTCCTGAGCAGAGAACTCCAGGGCCACATGCAGACGCACACGCACACTTACACACACACATGCACGTCCACATGAAACCGCCCAGAAAAGCGAGCACACAGGTTATCCTCTCCTTGTAATTCCAAGCAGCCTCCCCAAGTTTTCTCCAGCCTTCATTATGACGTTGCCACCTCATAACGGAGCCTACCCACTGTCGTTCTGCGGATTTATGGTCACGAGAAGAAAGTAAAAAAAATAGACCAGGCCTAACCTCCTCAAAGGGAGACAAGTTGAAAGTTAAAGGGAGCAGCTTCTCCTCCACACTCTTGCCGTCATCTCCTCTTTTTTCTCTTCCTCTCTTCCACCTAGGACACACTATGTAGTGGCTTAATTCCACGGTAGAGGCGGCGAGCAGTTGTCTCCTCAGGATTTACTTCCAATCCTAGTACAATTACAATGCAGTTCCCGCGGTATGGACTACCCCACGGTTACTCTTACTCTCAGCTAAAGGCTTACATCCCTCACATTCATTTGTAACTCCTGGTGAGAGCAGTGGCAAGGAGTGAACATAATGGCAGAAGTTAGAACTCTCAAGTCTTGTATTAGCGCTCACATATGTGTGCATGCACAACGTGTTCCAAGTGTCAAAGCTGCATATTATCCAAAACTCCACAGCTCCACATTCGAGCCCACATTAGCGAAAGTATATATGGTGGTGACCGGGAATAACACGTCCACGAAACTTAAAAGGAAGCATACGATACTGAACGGCCCATAAAATACACATGACTTCTTTCCTCTCGAGCTGCCAGCCTTATCCTGTCTCAGTGGAGCAGCAGAGGTGAGCGAACATTAGAGAGTGTGGAGGGAGCGGTAGTTAAACTTTAGTCACTGAACAGCTCTCTCCCCCTCTCTACGCCTTACCTTAATTAAAATTCATAAACTATGAAAGGAAAAGCTGTATAGCACCTTCACTTCGGCCTCAACATCAACCAGCACAGAAGTGGTTGGGTTTAGAATCACGGATTTTACTCTTGAGAAGATGACCGTAAAAGACATACAATTTGACGAGCACTAATTTTCGCAGTTATTACAGACACGGTGGGGCAGGTACTCCGGCTCTAAAACTCATGAGAAACAAGGTGAAAGTCAAAGAGTTTTGATTTTCACAGTGATTAATCCCTTTTGATAATGAAGGAAGGGAATTAGGGCAAGTAGTAGCGAGTGAGTGAGGAAGAAAGTGGTGGAATTATTTTATGAAATTACTGTAGGCCTGAATTACGACTGGCTTGAGGAGGAGGAGGCTAACGACGGGGATTTATGCTAAATCTTATTTCCTTCCCTTCACTATGAGAACCATTAACGAGCTCTTGCCATGTGGTGAGAGGAAAATCCGTCTCCCCCTCCCGTAATGCAGACTAACACTTTCCGCTACCATTTGGATAAACAAGTAGGCTGGATCCGCTGTTGATGTTACTATCATCACTTTTACTCGGGCGGCTTTAAAATGGCCAGGGAATCCCTGTCACTTCCGCTCAAGACTTTCGTAAGATTTCACCAGAGTTCCCCTACTTTCACCAAATTTTGGCTTACCGAATATATGGCCCCACAGATTCCCCAACCACTTCTCAAGTCTTTTGAGCCTATGAATCCCTTTAAAATCATTAAAGTTTTCGGCATCACACTCTTCCTTTGCCAAATAGTTTTTACTTCCATCGTGCGTGTACGTATGGCGTCGATATGGTCTTGTAATTCTTTCACTTGTAAACGCCTAATGTTTGCGCATAAGTGTATTCCAAGGGATTGCATACATCTTTTACAACTACTCATTGCATGTCAGCTTTATAAAGACAAATCACAGGAGTTTGGGAAAGAGAAATTGCTCCTCCCTCCTTGCGTAATTTTGAGCAGATGGGCACTTTTTTGGGAAGGTCGCTAACAGCTTGCATATTTTTGTTGCCCATTTTGCACAATAGTGAGTGACAAGAGAAAATGCGGGTGATTTTTACATTAATTCTTCTCATTAAAAATCTAGCACCTTCCCCACTTGGAAGGAAACTGTGGGGAAAAAGTTGGGAAAGGATGGCAAGAGAGGCTTCGCCAGCAATTCTTACCGTCATCGGTAACTCGTAGGCAGTGTAACTAAGTTCCCCCCTACCCGACATACAGCAGACATAACAAGAGTGAACTTGGGTACGAAGGCATGGATTTTGTCAAAAACTCTGGAAAACCAACATCATTAGCGTCTTTTACTCTGAGGACGTGCATATTCTATAGAAAAAGCCGCATGAAAAATATCTCGGTGGATATGGTGTTCACTGAAGGAGAAGGAAGCTGAAATGGTACTAGTTGTTGCAAAAGTCAAGCATTGCGGAGCCTACCAGAACTCATGCCTGAAGACCCATTTGTGTAGTGCAGGTTTATGTATATTACTGCAAGTAGAAGCAGGGATTGGACGTAAATTATTACGTAAGGATTTATTATCATGGTTATTACATACAATCTAATGATATCTAGTACTTTCTCCTCCGAAAAAAACTTATATTTCCCCACTTCTCAAGCCAAAGCTTGCGACCCTTGTGCCCCTTATTTGCTTTCTCCATGGTGAAACTGGAAGAGTGAAAATAAATGTGACAACCAAAGGGTCGTGGATGAATAAAATTTTCCTTGAATATGCAAAGATGAGAGGAGACGAAGACGAAGCAAAGAGCGAAGAAGGGAGACGGAGGAAATTTATTGATTTCTCTGACTTTCTCCTAGCCGATTTTTGTCTTCTGTGAGGCCGCACTTAGACACCGGCCTACACACAAGCACTGTTGTACGAGGCATATATACACAGTTCTTGGTTTTGAGGACAAAAAAATGGACATTTAGAAGAAAAAAGAAGAAGCCGCAGCGTTAAGACTGACAAGGATGGATGATTGGCCATCGACGCTCTCTTTAAGGTTTGACAGGTTTTAGTCGAGGAGGAGAACAAACCTCATTTTTTCCTTTCGTATTTTCTCTAGACTCCTGGGCCCAGCGTGCGTTCTCCGCTCCTCTCATGAGTTCCTCCTCCTTGTTGGAATACAAGTGCCAGTACAAGTTTATCAGATGGTATCAGTAGCAGCACCGCAATGTCCCCAGCAATGGTTATCCATCCTTTTGGTGAGAATACTATCACTTCAGACCATGAATTCTCTTATAATTGTAGCAGTAATAAAGTGCATGGAGCACATTAGAAGATACCGGCCCGGCGAGAGAGGAGGCTAAACTACATGATGAGAATAGACAAGGGTTCCGGAACGACAACTACCACTGGTCCTAGTATGGTCCATACCACTGAATAATCGCCTCTCCACCGCACCACTATGTCATCAGAGGAAGCAAGGTTACGAAGTAGATGGTGTATAGGAAATAACGGGTATCCCCGGAATTTCGTGTACATCTGTGCGTATTATTATGAATTGCAGGGAAATAGTTGGTGGGAACAATGTGAAAATTATAATTTAAACACTGTGGAAAGATGACGATGAGCTGGCTACTCGGAGGAAACATTATCATTAACTTTCACAGCATGTTTAAATTCATCACTAATTGTATCTGTGATGGGGGAAGTATCTTGTGCGTGTTTTATTTGAGCGCCCAACCCGGTGTTTGTATGCTACCACCAGGAGGAAGGTTTGATGCTTCATCTCATTATGCTAATACGTCCTTACTTCCTCGTCTGTACTCTCTCCAGGTCGCACAGAAAATTCATCCTTTTGTTTTTTCCAATGAACCATGAAATATCGAAAGCTACAAAAAGCTCCCGTTCTTCACCAAGGAATGCCAGGCGAAGAAAGGGTGTATAATCGGTGCTGCACACGCGCCACTTTTTCCAAATTATCCCCTCATCTATGATTCAGTCAAGGGACAGAGGAAATGAGTACGGCTTTAGCAAAGGGAGACCATTGATCACACGGTAGGATCCAACACGACGTGCCCCCAACCATTATCCCAGTCCTCACCATTCTCCGCTCCTACCGTTCCGCTCCACTGCGAGTACAAATTTTCTCTAGTTGTAGCCAAGAACAAGATAAGAGCCCGGCTCCTTCTTAGCTTTCTCCTCGCAGGGCTAATAGTTAAAACTCATTTGTATTTCGCAACCTCGTTGGGGAGAGATTGGCCCGAATAACCGCCGCTACTACTCTCAGTTAAGAAAGGCACTGAAGGCTTTGTTTCTTCCCACTTTCTCTCTCTCTTTAATCACACCACAGAGTATCCGTCCAGGGGAAAAGGACGGAATCTCATCCAGCTCATTGTGAAGCTCTTAATTAAATATCAAGCGTCACTTTGCTGCTCCTATCCTCCCCACTTACTTTACCCATTGTAGCCGCCTATACCGCTCGACCGCCAATTGCTCACCAACAGTCAAGTCCAGGATTCTGTGAGTTTCACATCACAAAACCGTCTGGGATCCACGCCACGGTTACCTTTCATGCGGTCCAACCACTCCGACCGTATGTGGGAAGAGAAGGAACATTTATTGGTTTCGAGTGGGTTCTGATTTAATTGGCTGCGGAGGAAGCATAAAGTATTGTAGGAAACAGGGCTACACAGGGGACTCAGGGACCTATTACTTGGTGGTATGGCCAGAATTTTTCCACGACGGTCGTACTCCATCTTTCGTTCATTTTTGCGGGACAAGGTGAGCTAATTGGATGGCCAAGGCGTAAGAAAGTAGGAGATGGCGAGGAGTATTCGTAGTAGTATGTATTTGTATATGCTTGTATGTAGTTTGTATGCATTTACTTGAGACGGGCTCGGCGGATTCCCCTTGGCAGGTACCATCAGACTCATTAAGCGAGGACATGCTTTCTGGAAGACCGATAAGAAAGGCAATTTAGCCGTATCCATCCCTCAGCAATCCTCGAGAGAGCCCTTGGTTCCAAATCATGCGAAAAAGATTGCTGGAGTACAAGTTGTCAACGTCCTCTCTCCATTTCTCTCCATGCTTTCTTCCAAATACCGTCTCGGCATACAACGACCGTCATTTTCTACTACCAGCAGCCCTGTCCCCGTTTCAGAGTTTTTCGTTTGAGGGCATTCGCTCCGTAAGGGTATATGTGTAAGTATTTTGGCGTCCGAGTGTGTACAGGATGTGTGATATTGCGGTTTGAGCGAAAGTCCATGTACGATTCTCTTTTCGGCCGCGTGGAAAAGGAATGAGGAGGATGAGTCGGTTTGGGTATCTTACTACCCACTATACTCATTCATTCCAATCCATTAAATGATACTAAGCTTTCTCCCGTCTCCAGCTTTTCTAACTGCGCATTGCTTTCTCCGCCTATAGCCCAGAGTCTTACTTTCAGATAGCCCACTGGGATCCCTATAGTTTCCTGCACCGTTCGCTCAGACTCCGGAAATTTAGAGTCACGAGTTTCTAGCAAATCAAAATCCAAGGTAGTGTATGTGTCGCATGTCCTTGCAACGATCGGGAATGTGGTCTGGAGGTGTGAGTAGGAAAGCGCTTCATGCATGTCGCGCACTGTCCTTTTTGCTGAATAAGCTACTGCGCTATGCGATGTAACCTTATGTCTAACGGTAGACAGCACGCACTAGTAAACATACATAAAATCACAATTGAAGAAATTACGCCTTCAAATATTTCTTGAAATACATGCATTCGGACAAAGGTATTTCCATTCTAGAAAAGCCGAGTTGTAACTTGTAACAACGGAGAAGGCAGCCCATTGTGTCACGGTCATTCGTTTTCAAACTTTTAAGTTCTTCATTTATCCAAGCTTATTAGCAGCAGACGCGATTCCCGGAGTCATAACATGTTATCATGTCTGATGGTAAAGTCTTGAGAGTATTTCTGGGAAATATTAACATTTGCCTCCTCCAACTACCAGTAAAATCATCCGTGTAGACTATTACTGATGTTAAAATTGATGGAATTGAGAGTAAAGTGGAATAAAAATAAAATCTTCTCATGTATGTACAAGAGCCCAAGATGCATATCTCCGGCTCTATCCTATCATCCTCGAGCTCTCTGTAGTCAGAGTCAAATAATTTGAGCAATAATAATGATCACATAAACCCACCCAAATATACTGCTGCTCTTCCTGACTAACTCCTACATCATAATAATCAATGGCCATCCCTCTCCCTCGTAAAAGCTCTAAACCAACCAATGATTTAATTTCAAATCTCCTCCGTAATCCCACTGGTTTTTCCCCGTCACAGAATAATGGTGATCCCAGAGATCCCCCCACTTCCCATCACTCATTCCATACTCACCATTTTTCTTCTTGTCCGTACCACAATCCGAGTCACAAAGGAATGGGAGTCCTTCTGGATTTCCAAGAGCGATACCTTCTCCACACATTTCCATGATAAATGACTACATAGGCTCTTGCATTAGTTAGAGCGGAAATATGATAGTGGTACAGCAAGCAGGTAGAGGCCAAATCTTTTGAATTTACCCCAAGATTTTACCAGTCTGGACACAATACTCCGCGGACTGGATTGTGCAAAGGATTGGGAGCTTGTAGGAGCAGTTGGAAAAGTTGTTAAGGACTCTCAAGATTTGGGAATGTGACCTTTAGCCCCATAAATTTAGAGGGTAGTTCGTTCCAGTATGAGTCAAATCATGGTTGCATCAAGCAGGCAACTACAAGGTCATTGAGATCAATGGAGTGTTGCTTGGCAAGCGGTTCCTTTTTCATAATCTCCATGAGGGCTCCAACTGCGAAATTTCAAAGTCAAAAGTAGATCCGAAGGACCGATTGCATTTCCAATTCTTCTAGCAGTTTGTCTCCATTGGTAAATAAGGCACAAAGAAAATGGGATAGCTGTGAGATACCCTTTTCGTAAATGTTTTCTGACAGCCGAGGTCGCGCGAGTTGCCTCAGGAGAGAGAATTTCCTCCTTTATGACTCCTTTATGACGAAACATTGTGTTTTGTTATAAACTTGATTGAAGTATCCTTTCCAAGGTCAACCATTCTCATGAGAATCATACACATAAATATACATACGGAATACGGGTGAGGCCTAGTAAACAACAACGAGATCAAATGAACTGGGGTCTAGCTAGCTAAGCCAACAGGCAAACTTGATCTAGAAATATGTTGGAAACCTGTAGAAGAATGAACCACAAGTGAACCCATTACTAGCGGTAATGCAGTTGAAATGAACTATGCACGCAAGAATAGATCTCAATTTTAGGAGAATTTCTTACGCGTTCACATCAGTGTTGAAATGATTGAGCGATAAATATATAGTTTGGAAATTACTGTCCGCGTATCTAACCCTGAAAGGCGGCGAGATGAAAAAATACGACCACTCCATGCCAGACAGAATGCAGGAGGAATCAAAAAACGATAATGAAAGCGAAGTAGTTCATTGGCCGAGACTCGGGACAAGGAAGAGCTGTTCCGCGGCCTCTCCATCTCCCGTTTCCCAAGTGTCCTTGGAGGAATGAGATTTGGTCCTAGTCATGAGAGCCGCACCACGGAGTAAGATATCATTTTCTCACCCATTTATACCATAACACTTTCTATCCAGACCGCCTTCCTTGATTCTGCCCTCAATAACCAGTTGCATCATCGGGACATAATAGGATTTTATCTTGGAAAAAACCACATCGAGGCTTCAATCCTTTTACTTTCCGTTCCAACGACTGCGGAGGTCTAAATATCTTCAAAGAATTCTTCATTCTTAAAATTTCTTGCTTATAATTGCATCTACGGTTTGAAGGCTCGTTTTGGAAGTGGTACTAATTTTATAACCGGATTATTAACGAACATTTTAGAGGCCAGATAAAATGAAGTTGAGGAGTGGAAGTTGGACGTAATGAAATTTTTATGATAATTATGAGAAATGCCCTGTCATCATGTCCTACACCAAATATCCATCTGGTGGTGAGAACTTGACCTCGTTCTTGCTGATAACTCATAAGAAGATTGAATCGTATATGAGCGGCAATGCCACTTCCTTAGCTCCTTGAATAACTTTTTGGAAATGTGATTAACTGTACCATTCCAAGGTTCCAATAAGGCCGTTCCAGAAGCAGGCCTTACTACTAAATACATCGTGATCAAACCAGCGCATCCTAAAACAGTTTATAATTTCCCAGCTCCGGTCTCATGAATTTAGCGACCCTCGTTCAATGTCTTCTCCCAAAAACACAAATAATAGCTTTATCCTCAAGGTCCAACGTAATTAGCGCATTAAAATGCATCTAATATGCAATTCACGTCGAATCGGGGGCTCTTCGGCTAGTCTTTAGAAAGGGGAGGTGCATGAGGGACCTCTCTTTTGGTCTTAGTATTCGCCTTCAGCAGGCGAAGGTAAAAGGAAAAAAACGACATCAAGGACCTCACATGAGTCGTCCACGAAAAGTACTGAGGCTGCCTCAAGGGCAAGTGATGAGAGATAGTATCGATCGCCGGGTGCATGAGTACTCAAGCGATGGGATACAATCCAATATGAGCTCCTCGTATCCGTCACTCCACTCTTTTGCCGTATCCTATCCCTTTATTCCTACTTGTGTGGTGGGAAATCGGAGAGTTCCTCCATGATCATCCTTCCATCCGTGCACCACGAAGTAAATGCGGCGACAAGTGAGCATTACGTTTTCAGAGTCTGAAATCCGATGCCGCCGTGACGTAACCGCTCATTCATGTGTATCCCCATCTTTCAACTTTCTCTGCTCAAACCAAGATCTGCCGTACAGAAGTAAGACCACGGGGCCCATCCCCTACATTTGAGCTCTCTAATTTCGCGATGTAATAACTGTAATAATCCTCCGCAACGGCGGATGGCAATGTGAGGGCATGAGAAAAGTACTGAAAACGCAGTGGAATGGAAGAGAGACGATAGAAGAGGACGGTGGTGAAAGCATATTTCACTTCATGATAGAAAAGTTGGATGGAGGATGACACTATATAAGGGAAGCAAGTGGATAACTACCAACCCTCGGAGAAAACCCAATAACGAAAACACGGGGAGAGTATGAGCAAGTCATAGTGAAAGTACTTCGAAGGAAAATAGCGAAGTGTATGCATTCTGCCGAGGAAATTTAAGGGGATAACGAGGAATTAGAGGGGAAACTAAGGAAGATGTTACAGAGGGAAATCATTGTGTGGGAGGGTAATTAAAACGGAGAAACCACCATGTGTGAGTGTGGCGCACTTAGAACAGTATAAACACCCACATATGCATGGATGAGAGGGAGAGCCGGAAGGATTTTTTAATTTCCTCTCTTCCTTAATCAACTAATTTTTCCCGCTCTGCTTGGATAATGTCTCTTTCTCCCGCCTCACAATTAACATGATTGGCTCGAGGGAATGAGCACTGAATAGGATCCAGACGCAGACATATCCCCGTCTAGTCACCGCTTAATCATGTACACCTCGGACTAATTTACCATTCTTGCTCGGAGCTCATGTTCGTGTGTCTGTGTGTGGGGAAGTGACTACTACTCTATGCACAAACCTCACGGCAGGGATCCTTCAGACTCCTCATACCCACATTATAGCCCACTCATGCAACAGTCCTCCTCTCATGTCCTTCCCCCTCACGAAAATAAATGTTACAGGGCCGATGAGAGGGGCGCGGGAGGTAAATCTTGGTTTCCTTCCAGCCTTAAGTTTCAGCAGAAGCTCCCTGTTGTGAATAAAGGCCTAAAGTTTTTTGGGCATTTACCACAGAACCAAGGCTACTACCACGGCAACTCATCAGTTTAACTTATTCAAGACTTCAAAAATAACAGCGCAATTCCTAGCATTTCATTTGAGAAACTCTACATCCCAAAATATTCCTGCCTATCAAGTCATTTCTCAACAGTGCATTGTTGCGTACCGTATTCGTTCTGTAGAACACCCTGGCGTTATAAAATTTTCGAATCGAGCTTCTTTTCATGATGGGAAACTAGCTAGGCTATTACTACTAGAAGTCCAAGATCCCACCAATGACTGACTTTATTATAAGCAAGTAAGTGCGGCACAATTCAACTGTTTTCTTCCCAATTAGTCACCGTTCTCTGTTAGGTAAATTCATGGGATCACATTGCGGCACTAAATGATTTGTATCATTTCATCCTCCAAATTTATTATGTGAATACTTTTATTCCTTTGAGCAAATAAGCTGATACGGAACGGTTGCACAAAACAAAAGTAAACTAATTTAATGTGATTCAAATATTTAGTACGAAACTCACACACTAACCAGAAGGTCTGATTTTAAACTTTACCCTTAGATGGAGAGTGCACTTATATATACACGAGTTGGGTCAATCCGTCAATCGTGACAGAAATAACATAGATAGTAATACATAGATTAGTTAGTCGGAGGTTTTACAAAGGTTTACCTAATTAATTACTTCTAAAATATTCTTAAGTTCTTAGAAGTTGGTTAACATTTTCATTGTTGGCTGATTCCCTTGGGCTGATAACTTTACGCCGGCTACATTATGTTAGTCTGTTAGTCATTGCCGACCTACATTGTCATGGCAATCACTTTTCCAAATTCACAGTTTTCCTCAGTGATAAAATAAATTTCGTAAAACAGTCACGATGGGGTTACCTACTTTACGCACTCGAAGCTGGGGTCGCAATTACAGATTTGGACGACTTCTTTTACACAAAAGTATTATTAATATTACAATGAAAAATATAGCAGTGACTCGCTAATAGTTGTTGCTAATCGGAAAAAGAAAATCCAGTTTGCTAAGAGCAACGCTGAGAATAAATGAATAGTTTGATGTATCCCTATTAAATGGGTTGGTTGCTGATGGTTTGTTTACATACTCGCGATGACGTCACTGCTCCGGCTGTGAATTCGGCAGTAGGCGAGTGCCAAATCTAGTCTGTATTCCCTTGGCAGTGACTTTTCCTAATCCTATTGACATATAATAATTGGATGCCGCATAAAATTTCCTAATGTGAGTCCTTAAATCTATCATCCTAGTAACGTCACTTAGCAAACTAGTCCAATTAAAGGATGCCTGAACATGTCAATTAGTTTTAAGAGTGAACATGTCATCCATGAACTCATGGTAAGTAGTACTTGATCTAGAACCATTGAATTTAAGCTCGTTCACTCGAAACTTCGATTCAACATTTGTGCTGATTTTACGTGATGTGGACACTTAATAGTGTAATAATCCACTATTCAGTGGGAATCAGGACAGTATGTGCTGTATAAGTCGCTGTAAGGCTTAATTTGAACAAAATCTTTCTCATCTCCGGAAATGCTATCCTTACAATATTTTACTGAAAAATACTTACTTTCCTTTTCTTATCTATAGCTTGACAACCATGAGTTCGTAGTGCCACTATGTCATCATCGGTAGATAATTGGGAATAAAGTGGCGAAATGCATTTGTCATGAGCGGAAACAATAGCATACAACGGTCCGTCATATTCAAGTAAACATATTTTCCTTCCTGTAGCGCCATCGGTTTGAAAGCAACTGCTTCAACTAGCGTAAGGTTCTTTTTTGCAACTGGAACTATGAAGTCAAGTTGTATTCTTTCTTTATCTTATTTATTTATTAATTTCATAGAACATGATTCACCACAGGGTAGATTTAAGTTCAGGTAGTCTAGGAAACCTGCGTTCAACTTACTCTGCTGAAAATCTCGGCTAGCTGCAGAATTTTTTTTCTACCAACTACTAACACACTAATCAGCTTCGAGATTACAAAGGTTGAACTCACTGGCTTTCCCTTAAGCTCATCGTGATCCATATGGAATATGGATCACGTATCCATACGCATGGCTGTTGTAATTGTGCGATGAATGAGTTGCCGTGCAGTTTGTCCACTTTCATCAATGTTTTCAAAATTTTGCTTCTTCTTCCGCTCGATTTGCTTGTCCTGCTATATGGTTGCCATTAGACACAGATGTAACCATAGCACCCGCGCCAAGGCATGCACTAGCGAAAACTGCAATCGCAATCAGCCCAAGTATGAGCCGAGCAACTCGTTTCTTTCGCATAACTGCATCTTTGATCAGCTGTTTGGAACACATTTGCTGTAGTTCATCTAGAAAAGAAAGTATTGTATGCTTGTTGGCACTGATTTCGCGCATGGTCTGTCAAGTTTTGGTGAATCACTCCGTTCTGGATACCTTTTCACGGGTTAAGCACAATGATGAACATATTGTCCTCTTCGTAACCGATTACCACTGGCAGACTCCTTCTCCAAATTATGGGAGGTCCTGTACCAGTGAGGGCTGACGACGTGAGGCTGACGACACACAACGTTGTGAGGAGGGTAAAGAAAGCAAGATGGCTTGCTGCTGAGTCTGCTCGACACTTAACATCCATGCTTTCCCTGTTGTGTTGGAACGTTTTCTTCTGTAGAGGTTTAGTTAGGCAGTCCACCTTTTGATCTGCTGTTGGGATATGCTCCAAACTAACTTGTTTCGATGCAACCAGCTCACTTTTGTTGAGTAACCTGACTTTGATATGCTCTGACCTCTTATGCATCTCTTGATTCCGAGCTAGCTTGGAACCAAATGAGGATAAATCTCTTGTGGTAGGTAATCCCAACGTTACGTTAGTTTTAGATAACGTAACACTTGTTAAGCCACTTGGCAGGCTGTCTTGTCATTAGCACTCATAAATTGGGCTAATCTTGACACAGAAAAAGATGTACCCAGCAAAGCACACTTTGCTAAGAATATCAAAGAGCCTACAAGTTACATGTACGATAGGGTCTCATCTATTGCTCATCCTGCGTGATTAAGCTCGGTGTAAGGCTGGAGTGGCACACTGCAGGGGTTGCAGTCTTTTACCTGGAACCTGTCGCATATCTTTTCCACGTATATCTGCTGAGTAATTCTTGTCGCACCGTCAACTGCTTTAATAATTACTAGGCCGACATATGTGGAAGAATTATTGTACCTTATTTTAATTCCTTCACTTAGAATTCTTTGAATTACGAAGTCAACTGCTTGAGGGTTGGGTGACATCACTGATATATCATCCAAATAAAGTGCTAGAAAGACCATGGCGCCTTTAAAAACGCCCCTAAAAATACTGGACCCATAATCCAGGCGGTAGATCTCTAGTTCATTTCTGAGAAACTTAGAGAATTCCTCACTCCAATACCACGAAGCTTGTTTTAGCCTGTAAACGGATTTTAAAAGGCTCAACTCTTTGTTATGTTCTCTTATAATCTCTTTTGTTCTCCCTTACGTTATACCCGTTAGGAACATGCGCATATATTTCTTCATTTAATGGGCTGTATAGAAATACCGTCTTTTCGTCGAATTGCAGCATAGTGAAACTACTAGCTGCAGCTAGAGCAAGTAGTGGTCTTACTGACTCGTATGTATAAACCGACGCGAACGTCTTAAAATCAAGTTAATTCCTTTATCCTGAGAGTATTCACGGACAACCCAGCCAGCTCTGCATTATATGGTAGTACCCATCTCATCACATTTAACATTGAACACCCATTTCAACCTCACCGGATTTATACTTTGGTTGCGATCTACGACTCATCATGTTTTGTTTTCTTCGTGGCTCGCAATTTTATCTTTAATTGCTTGAATCCACTGATGCTTCTCTGGGAAAGACATCGCCTTTTGAAAACTGATCGCGTCAGTCGGCACATGGGTAAAGTGTGCCTTAGGCAGAGTTTTTGATTTTCCCCAAGCCTATTTCCTAGAAACCTAGGTTGATACCAGCTGTTATTGGGTTGTAGGTCTGTCAGGATGATAACCGCTGCTGTGAAGGTTAATGGGAGTTGTGCTTCTTGTTCAACTTTTGATGTTTGTATACGGATTTGCTGCATTCGGACTGTGAACGTGATTTTTGTCTCGTCTATTTGTTCAGGGTTACCTTCCTGTCGCACGTCAGGTGTATTTTGCTTCAATACTGCTTCCACCTCAGGCGTAAGATTTACACGTTTCTTTTCCTGCGCTGGTCTAACTGGAGTTGGCCACCCATCAAATAGCATTGGTGACTGATTACCACTGTTGATGCTAGGACTTGAGGAACTTTCTTCGCCTTCGACTTCGTCTAATGCGTCCTGATGTACATTTTTTTCATTAGCGTTGTGTTTACCGATTCCATTATGTGTACTATCTGTGTGGGACCTAATGTTATCTTTCGTGAAACGTTACATTCGTCGCAACAAATACAATATTTTGGTCTGGATCATACAATCGAAATTGAGCGCCATGACCGACATATCCAATTAGAAAACATTTTCTGGCTACCAAATTTACCTAGCATCAGTGATACGAGCATAGAAATCGGACGCCGTCCTTCGGGCGGCTCCCCATCTTGTTTCCTCCCTCAGCACTGCCTTTAAAGTTCGAAAATTAAAGTTTATTGTTGGAATTGCATCAACTGACTGCCATGATAGTTTTAATCTAACATTCAATGACACTTCGATGACTAGTAGAATAGCATCGGAATTTTTTTACTTTTACAGTGCGATACTACACGAAAATCCCATGGGACAAAATTGTTTTTATTTTGCTATCGAACGGCGTATGGCATATGATGGTGCGCCAAGCGGTCCATGAATTTACTTTCCTCAGAGAAGAGTCGACCACGCTCGTTATTATGAGTAACTTCACGAGGTTTCGACCAAAAATTGACAACTACTCTTGAATTTTGGAAACTTTGGTACCAAACGATTCGCCTCGGCGAGTAATTTAAGAATATACCGCTGGTACCGATCTATGACCACTGGTACCAGAGATATG
>WJFA01000411.1:0-39799 GCA_009870155.1 Pseudobourletiella spinata
ACCTGACTGACCCTCCTATTCAGTAGGAGTCGAAAATCGAACACCATGATGCAGACACCCTTCCGGTTTGGTATGAAATAGATATGAATGAAGTATGTTAGTAGAAACACACCGATATGAGGAAATCCATTCCATCAATGACGTGACCGATGGCGAGGCATCTACCGTCTAGAGGTTCCAGCTCCCGAGCCGTTATCATGAACTCGGCATCTACCATGTCCGATCCGTTATTAACCAATGTGACCACTCCGGCTCTGTCGTGTTTAATCCTGTGGAACATATCGTACAACAGAAGAGTAAAATATAAGACACTCAAAACGGGTGGCTAAAAATTGACACAAAAAAGAATGACTACTTCTTCTTAGCCGGAAATGCCGTTGGGGTCCCCCGAGCTCCTCTCCCGATGGACCAGTACAGACCTACACACATCTTGTCCAATTGGTAGCAGCGGAATCCGCGGGAAGTATTTGTCGTACAGAGAATTCGGAAGTTTTCAATGGCCATCGGGGCCACTGTGGGGTCCAATTCCATGACCACTCGACCGATCTATACCGAAAATATGTCTCTAAATCTGTAATAAGTTACACGAAAAGTCGCTGCTTGTTCGTGCTATTCTGGGGGAGGCTTGGTATGGCTAGAAGTGAACTGCGGAAGTTTCATATTTCACTTACATCCATGTCTTTCACTTCGAAGTCAAAGAAAACCCGGAGTTTTTTCATACTTGCCGCTTTCAGTTCCGCCATGGCTTCAAACTCATTGCAATTCCTTTCCCGCCAGTAGAGCGGGAACCTTGAGCCGAATTCCATAGCATCCTCCTGGGCCTGGTACCATTTGAGCTGTTGCTCCCGGGAGTAGATAGGACCCTGCAAACCCGTGAGCCCTTCTCGAATCCGTTTGACTGGTGCCGAAACGAAGCTCATATAATATTGACGTGCATACCACTCGGACCAGACGGTTGGCAATGTCCTGGTTCTGTCGTGCAAGTTGAACCTGTTGCTTCAGGCGGTGGACGCCTCGATGGTTGAATTTCGTCCGAGACAAGGGACTAAGCTTGTCATCTATTCCTGACTTTATTAAACACAGTAGGATCTAGTATATCACTGGTATTTACGCTACTTGGTTCGTTTTCTAGCACGTTTAATGGATCTCACTTTGCCGCTCAACATGACCCCTTGGATTCGATATGTCAGTAGACAGTTCTCCTTCTCAGTCCGGGCAAATGCTGCAAGTCTTCTATCGAAATTACACGTTCGAGAGTAGACGAACGGCGGGAATCTGGGGCAAGAAGTGTCCACACAGGGCTCAGCATCTTCAACTCGCTGCCGATGCCTTAGCCAGCAATGGTATCGCCATCGACAGGTTGTGTAGTCATTATGAGCCATGTTTTCGTTGAGCCGTAAACGCTTCTTCCGATTAGCTAGTCTCTGTGTAATGTAATATGATAATTGTTATTAAGGTGAATTGCGTGTACTGCCGGAAGACATGCTGACACTGGCACGTTCATCATGATCGTCTGGAAACTTACTAATCTCTCATAGTCCTTGAAACAACTCAATTCCCCGCCACCTGAAGTCATCTTGGAAGATAGCGTACTGCTTAAATGTCTATGAACTATGTGGAAATTTTGTACACGATATGACACCCTGTCATACGCCTGCCGCTGCAGCTAGATTTTACTTACGGTAGAACAAATAAGTTGGAAGTAATTACTTTGCTAATGCTACAATTATACTTGTTTCTATTATTATTCCATACTGCGTGGTTGCAGATGCAAAATTATGGGAAAAGGCTTGATGAGTTCATTTATTGAGAAAATATTTTCTCCAAAAACTTAAAACCAGTGTCTTGGTAAACTTTTTTTGCAGTTTCAAATAACCCGCAAGTGCAAGTGACGTCATGGGGTTTTCGGCCAAACAATTCAACCACCGAATGTTTGACCGAATGCTGTGCAGCAGTTCTAATGCAACTGCATCGTTTTTAAGGAGGAGCGGGCAGCCTGCTGAGGTGTTTTATTTCTCTTTAGACTTTTTTAGTGTGATTTTTTGCCTTATTTTGGCTAGCTTTGTAGCTTTCTGGTGCTGCAGCGACATTAGCGATGTTCCTGATCCGAGGGTATCCTCTGATTTGTGTTACATTACTTTATATGGCATCGTTAAAAAATAGGCAATGAAGGACACGAAAAAATTTAGGAAACGAGCTGCTGATTTTTTCTATCCGTTCGAATACACTTCCAGTATTTTTAAGCAAATATTTCATGAGTGACAACCAAAATTGCAACTCCAAATAATACGGGATCCACGAGATGATTGTCACGAATGTGATGGTAATGAGGCTTTGCAGATGTCAAAATGTGAGCCTTGAAGTGTTCGGTGACATTCACCATAATATACTGTGCCACTGTGCCACCAGGATCGCATTCTAGTTACAACAGTTGTAGCGTACCATTTATTTCGGTCCACGAAGGACACAATGAAGCGGAATGATACGCACTCAAGTCAACCCTTTAAGCGGAAGCGTACGAAACGTGAATCCTGGAGAACCAAGTTGTCTAAAAGCCGAGTTGTGTTTTGACGTAGTATCGCAGTATCGCACTTGATTCGTATTGCAGTCAGCTGAAGTGAGCAGTCGGCTGCAAGCAGCCGGACGAACTAAACCGTCTCACCAAATGTTGTGAAAATACTCCGCATGTGATCAAAGGTGACAATCATGTCCGGTGACAGCAATACTGTCGTTGATGTGAGGAAGGTCTTCGTAATATCTGTTATAGGTAAGTCTTCTATGGTAGAAATTAATTCATTTTATATTGTGGTTTTCAAATGAGTAAAGACAAGATTTTTCATGGAAAACATGAGGAGAGGTAATCGATCAATACGAGCGTTTAGGTTGTCCTGAGGCACAACAAATGGTTGCCAGGTATGCGGGAGGATTACGAAGAAGGCTGGAATTCACGTGCTCGTTTACATAAATACTCACCTATGTGTGATGTGTGCTGTAGTTATTGATTCTATTCCCCCTGAAATCCCCACTCAATTTTCACTGGCATTTGTTCGTAAAAATTGATGAAACATATGAGTTTGATTCGATTTAGGGAGCTACTTTTCCAGAGCAGCGGAGGAGATTGAGGACTTAATTGACAATGAAGAACTTACAAGTTTTCTCGACGACCCTTCCGCCACTCTGCTCACTGCTAGACAAGCTCCACTGTCTCAAGGACTCAAAATTGTGCTGGACAACAAGGCGAGTTTGGAGGATGATGATGAGAGCGTGTTGGTATTCTACAAGCGGAATCAGGAGACTCTCACCCCAGAGAATATTCACAGGAATGTCGGGACTATTACGATGGTTGACTCGCCGGCGAGTACGCTGCATCAGCTACTCAAGAAAACTTTCATCCCTGGATTTTTCAAGGTGTCAGATGATTAAGTAAAAATGTCCGCGTCATGAACTACGAATTTGGAATGCGCGTATTGCGGTTACTCATAAAATATGTACTGTTTCCCCCTTTTAGAACTCGAAATCTAGTCGGAATGCGGATCATAAACTGCAGGAACCAGTACTCAAGCTGGAACAAGCACTCAGTGCGGATATTCAGGCGAAGCAGGCGAGCAGTTTTGGAAAACCGAAAGGTGAGCGTTTGTCATTGTATTACACAAGTGTGGTAGTGTATGCAACAGATTCTGAGTGCCTCTTTGTGCAGGCATTACGAATATGGCCGAAGAAAAGAGTGTGTGGTCAACTGCCCCTACTTATGCCAAAAATGCGAACGAGAAGGAAATTGCGGCATGGATTTTCAATCTAATCGATTCTATTGACAAGGAGCTCAAGTTCGTCTGCTTATTTCAACTAGTGATTTTTATATGATAGAAATATTTTTATTTGATGAGTATTTGTGTACCTTGCCTTGCGTAGGAGCGTTACAGACTGGTCTAGTGGGACTCAAATATTTGGGACCATTCTCAATTGCTTGGATGATATCTGGAAAATGGGGGAGAAGTACTACCCAGAGAGTCGTATGATTCACCTGCTAGACATTGTGGGTACGTAGTTATAATCAAAGCAGGGAAAACAACAACAAGTTCAATTCTGAGCAGTTGGAAAACTCTTTTGGATTTCCTGAGCTCACGGATGAGCGAATATTGGTGCAAGGCTAATCCTTATCCATGCCATGACTTGATTCATTGCAGGGAATGAAATCGTCTTCATCGTCCAAACTGCTTTAAAATCCCTGAGTTTATGGGATACTCCATTCAATGACTTGGAAAAGGATCTGATTTGGGTGCGAGAGTCTTTTTATGTGCCACTTTCATGAAGTTACAATGTCAACAAAGTTTCTCACAACAATTATTTCAAGTAATAACTGAATTCGATACTTCAAACTGTATTCTTGTAGGGGATGACCATGTGTGATAAATACATTGACGTCTGTCACAATTTAACCGGGATGCTCTGGCCAAGTGACATGTCTCGTCAGTTTCATCGCGGAGAGTACACACCCCCTTCAACATCCGCTTATGCTGAGCGCCTCAAAGAAATTCTCCGGATCCGCTCCGTCCACAAGCAACTAGTTAGCCTTGTTCCTCTCTCCGAAGCTGATGTGATCCACCCAAAGAAATGTTTCGCACCGTTTGCTGGTGAGGAGAATACGGGGATGGGGTGCAAAAAAAATGCTTTTAGTTTTCAAATAAAATGCTGTTTGCATCATGTTTACAGATGAGCACAACCTTTTATTTGATAATTTATAATATTAGTTTCATCACCATTGATTTGATTTGGTAGGGATCAACCCGATTTTCTACAACGTTTACACGGAACCGCTGTGGAAGCATGCGGTGGACAAGTTTGAGAAATTAATCGTACCTGCCGAAGCCTCCATTTCCAATCGACTGCTGGCCAAGTTGAACGTGGAAGCAAATGCTTTTCAGGTTTGAAAAATTCTCGCATCTATCTCGTACGACTATCGGGATTAACAACATTTGATTTTGCCTTCCTTGGACATAGTTATTAGCAGAATACAAGCGCTACAAAGAGCTCATCATGAGACCGAAAGTAGCCAAAGCGGTCATGGCCAACCGGGAGCAGCTGCTGGTCAAACTTATTGGCGTGGCAGAGAAAATCCGGGTGGAATTTGCGGAGAAGAAAACGGAGGAAGCGAGCACAATGTCGAATGTGTCGCCGACGATCAGTAGTATCTATTATTCCAGGAAAGCTCTGTATCGGGTAAGCAACAACATAACGTTTGACAATTTTAAATTTTTTGTTTGCTAATTTTTGCGTCCTCCAACATCGTTTTTTAGTGCTTAGGCTTATTTTGGAGCTACTTTTTGAAATTTGTTCTATTCTTTTCCAAAGATCCGGGACATTGAATCCGTTGCCGAAGCTGTTCTCGTCGATTTGAATGGCTATGAAGAACTGTCTGCACAGATGATCCCCATCAAGATGGACATTGAAACGTTTGAAAATCAAGTTTATAACACTTGGTTGGGTCAAATGGTGGAATCTGTTGGGAATAGGGAGCTCACGTAAGTGTGATCATATTTAAGATCTACTTGAATATCATTCAATTTATTGTGTCATCGGATATTCGAATTTTTCCAGGCTGAGGAAAAGCGACCCTGTCATCGAATTCAGCGATGGCCGCCTCATGGAAGTCACCTACAATCCCAAACTAGTCAATCTCATCGATGAGGCTCAACAGTTAGCAACGTTGGGCTTCCGGATTCCGAGGGAGATTCAAGATGCTGTGGTGGAGGCAAAACAGTTCCTAAAGCAAGCCAAGGAGCTGGATCAAATTGCTAGCTTCCACAATACTATTGGAGACCGAATGATCCCTTCACAACGACCCATGATGCTGGAAGCTGCCGTGACCTTATCGAAATTAGTTCAAGCTCAAAATGGGATCACCTGGGATGATGGGGACCAAGTTGAGAACTATATAGCTAGCCTGAAGAATCTCGTCAATATTCTTGCGAAACAAAATAATGTCCTGTCCCAGTACCATATTAGCGTGAAGAATAAGGTAGATACACACAAGTATATATATTCCTCAAGCCTCAAGGCTTCCTTCTGGTGAGAAAGATTACAAATCTAATTGATATCCAGGTCAAGGGACTCTTCGACACTGACTTGGTCCGACAGCAACAGAAGTGGAAAAATATAATGCAGGAAATCCGGCAGATTTTCACAGAGGTTCAGGATCAGGTAATCTTCAATACGAAAATACATTTGATGAGTTGCACAATTTAGTCATTTGTCATTACTGTCGTTGCAGGGCTTCAAGAACATGAAGAGTTGGGAAAGCCATTGGGATCGTCAGCTGTACAAAGTGTTGGAAGTCAAATATATACAAGGCATGGTCAAGGTTCATGAGTCCTTACCCGAAATACACATCGAACTAGTTTATCGGTAATGATAATTATGTTTGCTTTTCACGCACACAATCTTCACGGTTTTTTGATTTGATCGGGGAATTTTTTCCTCGTTTTTCTGCAGGCAGCAAAAACTTCAGTTCAAACCGCCGCTTGAGGAGGCGCGCATGAAGTACTACACGAACTTGAAACGATTCCTCATGATCCCGAAACAGTTCCGCGGCGTAACGGACGAGAACCCGGATGAGCTCATCTTTGGCGTCATTGTGAACAGGTATTTGAATTTGTGATGACATCCGAGTAAATTTGGAACGTTTCGCGGGAAGTATGAACTCAACTGTTCCCTTTTTTACAGGAACTGTCACCGGTTTGAAAGGCTGTACAAGGATGCGGAACAGTGTCTGAATAAAGTGGCTGGGACGAGGGGTCGATTTGAAGACTGGGTAGCCCTCGGCTCCGCAGATATTGACATGCTGAGCAAAGAGTGCCTTGTTACTTGGGAAGACTGGGATCGGAACTTCAAAACGTCCAAAGCGAAAGCTCAGGAAATTTCAAGACTTCCTACGTATGTGACAATTATAGGATTTAAATCCACCATTTTAGTTTTAATAAATCCTGATACTCTCTCCTCCTATCCAACGCTCCGTTTATAATTCTGTTTCAGTGGGGAAGAGCGCATTGGTTGCTTCGTCATTAGTTTTGCCGTCCTCCGCTTTGAAATTGAACTACTGAACCGGAAGTACTGGGAAGTTCTCGTCACACTCCTTCAGAATTCCATTTTGCAGGAGATGGCAACGGCTGAAACTTTCCTCAATGATGCCATCGAGAAACTCCGGGTCCAGCCGTCAACAGTGGAGGAAATTGCCATTGCGAATGCTCTGGAGGAGCAACTTCAGAAACAAGTGCCTGAGGCAAGTGGTGGAAGAAAAAAAGGCGCAAAATCAAGTTTTCGAGGATTGTCTCTAATTGAAGAAATAAATCATTTCAGATTCGAGTTCTCTTGGAATCCATTGATAAGAAAAATAAGACTTTAGCCACCTGGACCAAGGACCGAACGGATTTGAGTCGAATAAAGGGCTTGTGGGAAAACTTTTTATCCTTTTTTGAAAATCATCAGTTTTTGATTGGGAAGCAGGTGAGAGGCCCTTTCGGATTTGGCGCGTTGTTACAATATTTCTATTTTGAACTTGGTTTTATGAGAACATATACGTTTTTCGTTTAGGTGGAGACAATCAAAGGGAACTTGGAGCAGCAGATGAAGGCCGTGAATGAAGAGGCTGAGGTTTTCAAAATCCGTTGGGATGAGTTGAAGCCGAAAGAGGGCGAGGTGGATAGTGCCAGTACGAAACTCGACGATGTAATTTCCTTTATTCATGAGCGGCGGGAAGAATGGAATTTGATTGTACAGCGCCGGAGTAAATTATTGTAAGTGGCTGTGTCCATCCATCTCCACCATTTGTCCCCGTGAATTCCCATTGCAAATTCTGTAAAGTCTCCATAATTGTTTTTTCGTATTCTTAAGGGATTCTTGCGCGAACATCGGAGCCGATGGGGTTGATTTCCCCTTGGCGGACGAGATTGAAGAGGATCTCAAGAGAGTGGAAAGTGCGTGGATGCAACTCGAAGAGTTCAAAGAGGGCCTGCGGGATTATGAGGAAGAGGATTGGATCGTATTCCGTACCCGCTCCCAACGGCTCGAAGAGTTCCTTACTCGCTGGGAGACTCAGTTTAAAAATGAACCCAAGACTGACGTCGTGATCCGTATCCTGAGAGATGTGAATAGTTACAAGGTACTATATCCTATTCCTACATCCCGTCAAAGTTAACGAATCATCTCAAAATTCCCTTATTTAATAGTGCGGAGCTATTATGGTGAATAAGTTGCTAATTTTGGAAAATCTGCTAGTCTTTGTTGTTGTTGATAATTATTTATGGATTTATTTTCAGAGTTTCGTCCCAAATGTAAAGTATATTCGAGGGGACTCCTTCACGGAGAAACACTGGTACGAACTGTTCAGCATCCTCAAAGTACCTGTGAAGCAGTTGGTGGAGTTGAAAGTGAAGGACTTTCTCAAAGTTCGCACGACCATTGAGGATCGTATTAAGGACATTCAGGTGATTATGAACTCATCGCAGCACATCACTCACATGATCAGGCTTGTGTAACTCGGTATTATTTCTGCTTTATTTTGTTCAGGAACTCAACTTACGCGCCGTTGGGGAAGTGACGGTGCGCCAAGCCTTGAACGAGTTGGACGCCTGGGAAGTGGACGCCAAGTTTGACCTGGCCGAACATCAGGATTCCCAGAAAAAAGTCATCTACGTCATCCAGGACTTCAAGGCGCTACTAAATAAGGTTGACCTTTGACCTTGCATGAACTGGGAAGTGGGATAGTGGATGTGACATTGTTGACACTTTTATTCTGATGTCTCATCAGGTTGGGGACAACCAGAGCTTACTCCAGTCCATCCGGACGTCACCATTTTACAGTCACTTTGCGGATCGGATATCCGTATGGGAGAAGCGGCTGGGGGATCTGGATGAATACATTCAGAACTTGAACAAGGTTCAACGAAGGTATGAGATTGACCCTTCAAGCTTGATTTTGAGCCTGATGATGGAGTTGTTGGGGAAAATGCGGAGGGAATGTAAAAGGTTTATTTTATTTGTAGGTGGATCTACTTGGAACCGATTTTTAGCCAAGGCGTCCTCGAGAGCGAACAGCAGAGGTTTCGAAGGATCAACGAAGAATATCGTGGGATCATGGACTCCATTGGAATCGATAGTCGCGTTGTTGGACTGTGCAAGATTGTAGGCATACGGAATAGACTAAACATGCTCGTGGATCAGCTGTCACGGTGTCAGAATAGCCTCAACGAATTTCTCGAGGTAGTCATTAATTTTATGTGCATCTCCAGCGCTCACTTGCATTGCTCATAACAGTAACACCATCCTATTTGTCACAAGAATGGGGTAAAAGCATAAATTTAAAAAAAATATTTAACTAATTGATTTCTTGAACTAGACCAAGCGTTCCGGCTTCCCGCGATTCTACTTCCTGGGTGATGACGACTTGCTGGAGATTTTGGGTCAGAGCACGAAGCCGAACGTGATCCAGGCCCACCTGAAGAAATTGTTCGCGGGGATTTATAACGTGGGCTTCGATGAGAATCACGAACATATCACAGCCATGCTCTCCGTCGAGGGAGAAGGAGTCCCGTTGAAGTCCAAAGTTAAAATCACATCAAACGTGGAGGTGCGTTGTTTCCTTGTGTTTTTCACGAAGTACAATATTTTTTTTTAAATAAGAGATTATGAATAAGCGATTACATTAATTTTTGAATTCATAAAGGAATGGTTGAGCGAGCTGGCAAACGAAATGAAGTACACGCTGAAGAGTAACCTTCTGGACTGTATCGCGGATAGCAAGAAGGGTGCGCAGGATCCGGATCGCTTCCCGGCCCAAATCCTCACCCTGTGCAACGCCATACAGTTTAGCGAGCGGTGTGAGGAGGCCATCCGGTCCGGAACGCTGGAAAAACTCCACCAGGAGTTGACTGGGGAGCTAGAGATGTACACAAATATCGTCATCCCCCCAGATCATCCCAACCCTAAGGTTTTGGAAATCAAATTCAAGGACCTGATTTTGGATACGATTCACAATATGGCCATCGTCGAGTTCCTCGTCAACGAGAGCGTGAGCAACGTCAACGAGTGGAGTTGGCAGAAGCAGCTGAGGTATGGATGTGTAGTTATCCTGTGGGAGCGGTCCTGAATTGTCTCACCGCCATTTTTGAAAGTGTACATGCAACTGCAACTTATTTAAGTTTCTGCTATATTCCGCAGATTTTACGTGCGTGAGGATGGCTCAGCTGTGGTTAAAATGGCCGATGCCGAATTCGTGTATTCCTACGAGTATCAAGGGAATGCACCGAAGCTCGTCCACACTCCGCTCACTGATAAATGCTACTTAACCTTAACTCAGGTAATTTTTAAATATATTTATTGCACTTGTATACTGAGTGCATGCACAAGATTGGGAAATTGGGCTAAGGTTGGACAGTTATTAACAATTATTGGGCATGTCTTAGGGGATGCGGATGGGTTTGGGTGGGAATCCGTATGGGCCGGCGGGGACGGGCAAGACTGAGTCCGTGAAAGCCTTGGGAAGTCTTCTCGGCAGGCAGGTTCTCGTGTTCAACTGTGATGAGGTACGCTGCTCCGTCTCCACGATCAGTTCTGTACCATTACTCGGGTCACAAGGCCATAAAAAATGTCTCTGTTGGTTTCCCTATAGGGAATCGATGTAAAGGCTATGGGCCGTATCTTCGTTGGACTTGTCAAATGTGGTGCTTGGGGGTGCTTTGATGAGGTGGGTTGGATTCTGGTCGCCGTATTTTTTGGCTCAAATTTCAACTGTGCTCAAATTAGTTCAAACAATGTTTTTTTAAAAAAATAAAAATTTTTGAACCTATGAACAGGTTAACCGGCTGGAAGGTGCTACGCTGTCCGCTGTATCCATGCAAATCCAGCCGATCCAGGTGGCTCTGAAAACGGGTGCTAAGACTGTCAAACTGATGGATGAGACGGTGACGATAGATCCGGATGCAGGGATTTTCGTGACTTTGAACCCGGCAGGGAAGGGCTATGGCGGGCGGAACAAGTTACCGGATAACCTGAAGCAGTTGTTCCGACCCGTCGTCATGTCCCAGCCGGACAATGAGCTCATTGCGGAAGTCATTCTCTACACGGAGGGGTTCAAAAACGCCAAGAAAATCGGCCGAAAGTTGGTAGAGATCTTCAAGTTGTCTTCACGACTCCTCACCCCCCAGACGCACTATGATTGGGGCCTGCGGGCCCTGAAGACCGTGTTGGGCGGCTGTGGGAAGGCCTTGAAGGAGTACAAATTGAAGGAAAAGGAAGTTTCGGAAGAGGATGAATCGGATCTCGTTGTCGCCACGCTGCGGCTAAACACCCTTCCCAAACTGACCTACTCGGATTGCTTCAGATTCGACCATTTAATCAAGGACGTCTTTCCCGCTGTAAACTTTAAGGATTTGGGACACCATGATTTGGCCGAGGCGGTCCGTCATGTCTGCGGGGCGATGAAACTCACGGTGAATGAGAATCAGGTAATTGTTTTAAATGTACAGAGATTCCAGTGATTCCAAAGCCTGAGATTTTCCTAGTACGATTTGACTGAAAACTATTTTACTCAGGTTAAAAAATGTCTGGAACTCTATGAGCAACTCCAGCAGCGCATGGGAGTTGTCATCGTTGGACCCTCCTGCTGTGGGAAAACCACTGTCCTGTCACTCCTCAAGAATGTTCGTAAAGCGTTGGGAATATGAAGGGTATGAGGCTCAAGTGTTATACATGGGATTTTTATTTGTGGAATCCAGGCTTTACTGCACATGGGACAGAATATCAAGACACATTTCATCAACCCCAAGTCCATTTCGAGGACGCAGTTACTGGGTCAGATAAATCTGGATACGCGACAATGGACAGATGGCGTTCTCACACTGAAAGCCCAACAGGTGTATGCGGAGCCTCCAGGCAAGTTGTAGGAATAAGCAACCAAATTATAAAAACACGTCAACGAAAAAATTAAAACTTGATTGAAAAAAATATTTTTAACATTTATAAAAGAAATTAATTCAAAAAAATGAACAGAAATAAGTTCATAATGTAAGTGAACTCACAATAGTAAATGAATTTAAAATGAAAATTAATTGAATTAATGAGAAATTGAGAAATTTATTTAAAATAATTAAATGTTAAAATAATAATTTAAAATGAAAAAAATTGAGAAGTTAAATTAAAATAGTTAAAAGTTAAAAAAATACTTTAAACAAAAAAAATGATAAATTAGTTTAAAATATTTAAATTAAAAAAAATATAACATGAAAAAAAATTAAAAATCAATTTAAAACAAATGCATGTTAAAATAGAGATAAATTCAAAAGTTTGCATTGAATTTGGGGAAATTGGAATTAAATATGCTACGATCCTCTTGTACAGAGGTCACCTCCTGGATCATTTGCGACGGGGACATCGATCCTGAGTGGGTCGAGTCCCTCAATTCCGTCCTGGATGACAACCGACTCCTCACCCTTCCATCCGGTTGGCGGATCAAGTTTGGCTCCAACGTGAACTTTATATTTGAGACGCATGACCTTAGCTATGCTTCACCAGCCACTATCTCAAGAATGGGAATGATTTTCATGAGGTAAAATAATAATAACGTGTATTGGACCCAACTTTTCGTAAATATAGCGCTGTAATTGTTCCAATTGATCCTTTAATTTCTTCCTTACAGTGAGGAAGATGCCGATGTGAAGGGTATCATCGGAACATGGCTGGCAGATGAGACTGGGCCCGACCGAGACATCGTAGCTCAGTTGATAGACGACTATTTTTATAAAGGTGCCTCCTGGCTATCTTAGTAAACGTTCTAATACGGAAGGCTTGTCGAAAATATCTTGTTTAGCGATGCTAGTAATTCTTAAAACTTGGCTGAGAATTGAAACTATGTAATTTGTGTGTCATGTGCCAATCTGTAGCCATCAACTGGATCTTGCCGCAGTACGACGTCATCGTCCAGCTCCCACTCGTGAGCATTGTGAAGAATGCACTCTCTCAAATGCGAAGCGTTACGAATGCGAGTCACATGGCTGTAGCCATGATACGGGGATTCACGGGGCACCTCTCGAGAAATGCAAGTTTGGAGTTTGCGGCGCAGGTTCGTGGTCAAACAACAAAGTGTAGAAAATTATATTTTTCCTCAAAAAACAACTCGAGATCGAAACAAGTGAATGAGAAAGTTACTTTTTTTTATTGAGAACTTCAGGTCCTGTCATGGACGGGATTGAGCGTTCCGCGGGAGTGGGATCTACTCAACTTGTACTACAGTCCGAACTCCATGTCGTTGGAAGTCTTTCAGGATGAAGAGCTGGAGGATTCGGATGGGCAGAGCCTTGAGGATCCCCCCTTGGTCTCAACGACGGACGTGAAAATGACCATGGACCTCATCCGACCTTGGCTGGAAAACCGGGAGTCCTTCCTACTTGTCGGACCAGAAGGGAGTGGGAAGTCGTGAGTTGGGAAGCCATTCCCCCTTCAATCCTCTGAAGTTCCTGCAGTTGTGCATATTACTTTACTAATTATGTTCAATTTTGTCACAGGATGATCCTGGAATATGCGTTTTCCCAGCTTCGGTCCACCGAAGTTGCCATCATTCACTGCTCTGGCCTCGTGTCACCCCAGCATGTACTTCAAAAGCTGAATCAGGTATGGGATTTGATATCGAAAGGAACTGGATAAATCCTGAGGGAGATTTTGACATAAGTAGTGATTTATCTTGTCCTATTTAGTACTGCATCACGGTGTCGACGAACTCGGGGCGAGTGTACAAGTCCAAAGACGGGGATCGGCTGATTCTCTACTTCAAAAATTTGAACCTGGTCAAGCCGGATAAATGGGGGACGTGTCAGCTGGTGGAATTTTTGCAGCAGGTTGGTTTAAAAAGTAGTGATAATTAAGAAAGGATTTAATTAATTTTTAAAAATTAGTTAATTATGACGTGGTTTTAACTGAGAGTGAGACTTGGTGATCATTTCATATTTTTTGCATTCCAGATCATCAATTACAAAGGCTTCTACGACAGTAATCTAGAATGGGTTGGGATCGAAGGGGTTCAAATTGCAGCGAGCACGAACCCTGGTGTTTCCAGTGCCAAGTACGCTCTTTCCCCGAGATTTACATCCATCATCCGCGTTGGGTCCATGGGGTAAGTTTCGCCTTGGATTTTCAGTTCACAGTGGACGGATAATTGCGTTGTGGCGGGTGCACTGGATTATGACTTTAAACTTCTGGCCTGATCTGGTTGTGTAACGTAGGGACCTCCGTCGACCCCAGTTGGAAACGATCTGCCGGAGTTACATGAAGGTCTTCTTCAAGTCCCGCTTCCCCACCCACAGGATCCACTCAAGCCCGGCGAGTATTGAGAAACTGTCCAAGTCGACGATCCAGTTCTACGAGAGCATGAAGACCATGTTCAAAGCCTCCAATCAGAATCACTACCAGTTCACCCCGAGGGACTTGACGAAATGGATTCTGGGCCTCTTCCGCTATGAAATCAGCGGGGACAGCATTGAAGAGATCATTGAGGTGGGCTTTTGGGATGGTGCTGGTGGAATTTTACTGTGAAAAAAAAATTTACGTCCAATAAATTATTGGACGGTGCACCATTGGAATTCTTATAAACTTATGTACGATCTTAATGTGTGTCGTAGGCCTGGACTTACGAAACCTGTCGCATGTTCCGTGACAAGTTGGTCTCGGCCAAGGAAAAGGACAATTTCGGCAAGGCCCTCACTGTGCTCGTATCCGAGGAGTGGGGGGTACCAGATATTACGGAGAGGCTCGAAGGTGATACTTCGTTATAATAATTATTGATTTGATTATAATTTTATGTAAGGATTTGTATGAGACTTTTTTATTTGTATTTTATTTTTTTATTTTAGGTTCCTTTTTTGTCAGCGATGGGAGTCGTTCCGGGGGCATGAGCTCCGACGAAGGGACCACGGCCTCCCGCAGTAGTACCATTCTGAGTAAAGTCCAGGCGGAGGAGATGGTATCCATCGTGGAGCGGGGCCTCGCCATATTTGCTCGGGACTACCGGAATCTCAACCTCGTCATCTTCCCTGAAGTCCTTCACAACGTGGCGAATTTCGACCGGGCTCTGTCCGCACGGCATGGATGCATGGTTTTGGCCGGTCGCTCCGGGGTTGGGCGCCGCACTGCAGTGTCCATCGTCTCCGCCCTACACGGGGCCATCCCGTTCACCCTCAAAGTTGGGAGGAACTACTCTGTGAAGAACTTTAAGAATGACTTAAAAATGGTATGAATACGGCTAATTTCGTCGTCATGGATTCAATTGACTTCAAAACTTTCCGTCCGATAATTTGCCAGAAATTTTTCCTCATTCCAGGCCGTTCAACTCTCAGCTGTGGAGGGGAATAAAGTATACTTCGTCATAGAAGACTTCCAGTTGGTCGACGTAGTTTTCCTCGACATGCTCAATAGTCTCCTGTCGTCTGGAGAAGTATGATGATGACATGGAATTCATTTGGGTTACGGCTAGTTAATGATCAGTCAAAATTATAATTGTGCAACAATTCGAATTGGTAATTTACTGTTTGAAATGGCCGCCAGGTACCTGGTTTGTACACGCCTGAAGAATTGGATGGGATTATTTCACCACTGCGTGAGGCGGCTTCACTCGAGGGTCACACGTCGTCCCTGTATGCATACTTTGCGGGTCGTAAGTGAATTTTAATGACTTGAAAATTACTGTCAATGTGAACGGAGTTGGGATATTATTGATTTAATATTGTTTTCTTTGTTATCATTCTTTGTTAGGAGTGAAACAGTTGCTCCGGATAATCCTCATCATGGACTTTACGAATGAGAGCTTCCTCAGCAATTGTGAGAGCAATCCCGCCATCTACAAACAGTGCTTCTTCCTTTGGATGGACGTTTGGAGTAGCAACACCCTTACGGTCATCCCATCTCTCATCATTGACAAGTATGTAGGCTCGGATGTTAATAATAATATAATAAAGAAGAAAAAATCTGGAAAAAAGGATGGATGTGAGATTTCTTTGAAGGAATCTTAATATGATGCTCTAACCTATAAATTTGCACTCCAGGTACTACCAAACGAAAGCGGAGATAGAGTCAACAACAATGAAGGAGGCTAAGAAAGCTGCTAATGAAGTTTTCATGCATGGCTTCTACCGGATCTACGACTCCCTCGAGCCACAAATGTCCTCACCGCGGAGGTATATTGCCCTCATTCACAACTACGCGAAAATTTTCACGGAGCGCGTCAAATACATCTCGGATCACACGGCTCGCTTAGCGGTCAGTTCGACAAAATTTCTTCCAAAGCTTACCCCTGTTATACCCACTTATATTTGTATATAGGACTTGGCTCACTCGGTTTTTCGTTATTTTTTCCTTGTATGCCTAGGCAGGGGTTTCGAAATTGGCGGGTGCGAAGGAGGTTGTTGAAAAGCTGAAAAAGGATGCGGCCGAACAGGAGATCGTCCTGGCCAAGAAGCAGTCGGAAGCAAACAAAGCTTTGGAACTCATCACGGAGACCATGCGAAATGCGAACATTCAACGGGGGGAAGTTCAAAGCTTGCGCGAGCAGACGGCCAAGGAAAACGAAATCCTGGAGCTGAAGTACTAAAGCATGGAGAATTTAAGATGATTATTTTGTATTTATTATTTAATTATTGTCGCATGAATTGAGTGAATTATATTTTTCGTCGGATAGGAAAAAGTCTATCGATTCAGAATTGGCAGACATTGAGCCTGAAGTGAAGAAGGCTCAGGCTTCCGTGAGTAGCATTAAGAACGAGTCCATATCCGAGATCCGATCCTTGCGAGCCCCGCCGGAAGTGATCCGGGACATTCTGGAAGCCGTTCTTCGACTCATGGGGATCATGGACATGTCCTGGAATAGCATGAAACTCTTCCTGTCCCAGCGCGGTGTGAAGGAAGAGATTCGGTGCGTTTACAAGTGTGCAACCTTCCCATTGATATCTGTCCAAATTATTAAAATCAACCCATTCTTTTTCATTCAAATAATAGTAATTTCGATGCGAGGAAGATTAATAAGAAGGATCGTGATGCTGTGGAGAAATTACTTCATGAGCGAGCAGATTCATTCACGGAAGCGGCCGCGAAACGAGCCTCCGCCGCTGCAGCCCCACTTGCTTCTTGGGTCAAAGCGAATGTGAAGTATTCAAGAGCTTTGGAAAAAATTGAACCGTTGGAGCGGCAGCAGCAGCTGATACAACAGTAATATTTTGTGCCGCCGCGCCGTTATCATCCTGAATTCCCTCCGTGTCCATCTGGAATTTATTAATCACCAGTATTTTTATTTGGATTTGAAGGGGTCTCGTTGCGGCGGAGGATCAGCTGGGTCAACTCAGCTCGGAATTGCTCGACGTGGACAAGCGAGTGGAGAAACTGAAAGGGAACCTGAACCAGTTCACGAAAGAGGCGGCCGAGGTTGAGATCCGACTTGCCAAAGCCAAAGAGACTCTCACAGCGGCTGAAGGGCTCGTGGGGAAACTGGAGGATGAGTTCACAAGGTGGAGCAAACGGGTAAGAAAGGCTAGAACAAATATTGTAGTTAGAGGCGGAGATTTTAAAAATAACATGATAAATTGTAAAATAGTTTTAAAATGATTAAAATTCAAAATGTAAATGTACTTATTAATTTATTATTATTTTGTATTTTGGATTATAATTTGTATTTTGTATTTTTGATTATAATTTGTATTTGTATTTTTTATTTTACTTTCTTATTTTAATATTATTATTATTATTATTTATTGTGATTTTATTAGTATCATATGTATCCTTATTTTTATTTTATTATTTTACTATTATTAGCATTATTATCTTGATTATAATTTATGACTAGACTAGTACGGTTATCTGCTACAATTTTATATCTGATCGCTAATTTCTTAAAAATAGTTAAAAAATTAAATGATTATAGATTATAGTAATAATAAGTTTTAAATATTTAAAATTATTTTAAATCCATGAAAAGTATTTTGAAAAGATTTTCAGAACTCAATGCTCAATTTTTATTTAAGCTCCACGAATATGGGGAGGAATTGAAGCGGCTCCCTACCAAGACACTACTTGCTGCAGCGTCCATCACCTACCTATCCGAGGCTGCGGAAGAGGTTCGGGAGCGCTACCTCAAGCTCTGGTCCAAGTCCCTCAAGTCAATCAGTTTCAATCTCCTCGAATTCCTATCCACGGAGGGTGAACTGAGGGCGTGGCAAGGTCTTGGACTTCCCTCTGACCGACTTTCATTGGAAAATGGCCTTATTATTAATGAAGTAAGTTTTTCACCAGCTATGATTTTAGATCCATTTTAAATCATGAGTGAAGAATAACGAAAATAAAAATACGCAAGATAATAGCAATAATAATTATGAACAAAAAAATTGACTAATAAATGGGATATATTTTCGACAAGCTTACGGATGGCCAGCCAGGAGTAAGGCTTCAAGTTTTTGGCTTTGATAAAAGTGTCCATACTGGAATTTATTTCTTGTTGATTTTAACTTGATATCCCGTTTTTTAATTTTTATCAGACGACGCTGAGGCCTTACCTGATTGATCCCACAAGCCGTGCTGCCGAATGGCTTAAAGCTACAATGGAAAAAAATCATCCTGTCGTATCCATCTCTTTGCACGATTCCAAGTTCCCACACGAGCTGGAACTTGCCGTGCGGTAAGTTTTGTATTTGAGTCCCCGCAGTTAATTGCAGCTGTATGGAACGACGAGAGTACGAAGGTGGCCATAATAATGGATCTCTTACAGGTTTGGTAAGGTGCTCATTGTCACGGAGGCGGATTCCATCGAGCCGATTTTGGTCCCGATCCTCCGCGGTGACATCATGTGTCAAGGAACGCGAGAAATGGTCCAGATCGGTGATAAAACAGTTGACATGAGCCCCACGTTCCGAATATTCATGGTGACCCGCAATCCCTCCCCGAAGATCCCGCCGGATGCTGCCTCCGTCATCACCATTGTCAACTTTACCACCACCAAAGCCGGGCTCACCAGTCAGGTTATTATTACATAGCACTACTATGAGAGTGCGTTGGAAAGTCTGTAATTTTCAAATTGTTTTTTTTACCTCAGCTCATGTCCAGCATCCTCGAGATAGAGAAGCCGGAACTACGGGAAAAGAATGCGGAGCTTTTGAAGACGGTGGAGGACATGAAGATGAGACTGTCTGAAATGGGGGATCAACTCCTCTTAGAACTTGCCAATGCTCAGGGGAATATTTTGGAAAATCAGGTCCAAATTTTACTGGATCATATTCTCCAAAACAGTATGACGAGATGTCTCTGCGTAAGAAGCTTACTTACTTATTTCAATTTGTACAGGACCTTCTCGACTCCCTCAACTTGACGAAGGAAAACTCGGTGCAAATTGAGAATTCCCTAGCGGAGCAATCTGTGCTGGAGGCCTCGCTGAATAAGGAGATCAACGTGTACCTCCCGCTGGCGGAATTTGGGAGCATGAACTACTTTGCCCTCCTGGACCTCGCCAAACTGAACAAGACCTACCAGTTCTCCCTCAGCAGCTTCATCAACTTGTTTATTAAAACCCTGAAAGCACCCGGGGTAAGTAGCGCGAATTCGGGGGCATTCATGGATGGCCATTCAATATAACTACTCTTCACCTCGTTATGTACTGCGTGAGTACATTTTATCCGTTTCGTTATGTATTCCAGAAACCCTCGTCTACGGAGGCGAGGATTGCCTCGTTACAGCAGGAACTGGAAAATGCCGTCTTTGACCACGTCTGCCGCTGCCTCTTCAAGGAGGATCGAGTGGCTTTTGCCATGAGCATGGCCCATGCCATGCATCCCAAGTTGTTCAACGAAAATGTGAGCATCTCCGGAAATATTAAAAACAGAGGATAAAGAAAAAGCGGGAATATTTGTAGGCGTACCAAATTAAAGGGTATTGATTGTGGGTGTTGTAGGAGTGGGAGGCATTTACTGGGCAGCTCGTGACGGACATGAATGCAGAGTCCTTGACGGCTTTCAAGAATGTGATGCCGTCGTGGGTAAATGAGGATCGGACGATCGCCATGTTGGTCCTCAAGTCAGCCTTCCCCAACTTGTACGACAGGCTCAACTTTGACAATGAGGGGTACTGGTCCGAGTTCTACCTGAGCAATGAGTGTGAGGAGCACATCCCGGGAGGGATCAAGGAGTCCTGCTCAGCCTTCGAGATTCTGATGATCATTCAAACCCTTCGTCCGGATCGACTTCACACGGCCATGACGAATTTTTCACGCTATGCTCTGGGTACGTGTCAATCCTATTTAGACTTACTTACTTGTCGGTTTGGACTAGTACTATAATTATTACTATTATTCATGTTTTGCTTTAAAATTTTTTAGGGCGACGCTATTTGTTCCCACCGCCGATGAACCTTGGTCACGTCTACTTGGACACGATTGCGGAAGAGCCGATTTTACTCTTGATTCAATCTGGCGCGGATCCTTCCCAGGAACTGCGTGAACTTGCACTAGGAACCGTCGGACCGGATAACTACATTGAAGTATATTGTATTCACTTGCGTGTCGTATAAACAAAAAAACTGCACATGGAAAATTTCAATGTAAAAAAATCTTTCCAGATTTCTATGGGCCAGGGTCAGGCGGAAATGATCGTGGAGAAGTTGAACGCGGCTGCGAAGGGAGGCCATTGGATTTGCCTCAAGAATCTACACTTGGTGACATACTGGTTGGACTCTCTGGAGAAGGAAATTCAGAAACTAAAACCGCAGAAGCAGTTCCGGCTATGGCTCACCTCCGAACCACACGCGGATTTCCCGTCCGTCCTTGCTCAGTCCTGTTTGAAAATTGCGTACGAGGTAAATTGAATTGAGGTCTTGGTGAGAATGGTACAAAATTTGTAAGCGTCCATGATTGGATTCGGGGATTTGTCAAGGTTCGGTGATTCGGCATTGGTTCAAAATGAAAATCTCTGACCATTTAAAAATTTTAGGCACCCCAAGGGCTGAAGAAGAATCTGCAGCAGACGTATGGGAACTGGTCGGAGGATTATGTGACCGGGGATAGGAATATCCTGAGGATCCAGTCTCTACTCGTTCTCGCCATCTTTCATGCCGTGGTCCAAGAGCGGCGGACGTACATTCCACAGGGCTGGAGCAAATACTATGAGTTCAACGAAAGTGACATCCGAGCCGGAGCGGATGTCCTGGATCAAGTCTTCAAGGGACCACGTATGATGATGATATTTTTCTATCAGGCTAATTTTCCAGTTATTATTTTTATTGCTATTATTATTAGTCTTATTATTATAAAAGTTGGTATCAAGTTTGAAAAATTTAATCTTCTCTAAAATTTAACAAAGCAATGCTCGAGATGCTCGTGCCGGTTTGTGCTATTTGATATGTTGATGTTTTCTTGTTTTTTTCCCGGTGACACGCAGGTTCGAGGGAGATACAGTGGCAGTATGTCCGCGGCTTGTTTGAGTACGCCATTTACGGAGGGCGGGTGGATAATGTGTATGATGTGCGGGTGTTAGTGTCGTACCTGGATGAGTACTTCAATGACTTGGTACTCACCGGAGCTTCGGCCTCAAGGAAAGCCCTTTGTGGTGGTATTAAAATCCCCTCATCCATCAAAGCGCAGGTGATCGCTGCGTTGTGCTTGGCATGATTTGGTTAACTTGGGGCTTTATAAATGGACTTGATGCTTTGACGCTGGTTTTTGTTTTGCTGTAGGACTATCTTGATGTCATCAATTCGATGCCGGAATTCGACAAGCCAGCGGCTTTTGGACTACCGGGGAATATTGAGAGATCCTGGCAGCGTGTCGTGAGCAGCCAAGTTATAAACCAGTTGAAAAGTAGGTTTTGCACTCGGATCTTTTGAACAATACTTAATATAGTGAGTGAGAACATGAAATTACATTGGATGTGATTATTAGCCCTAGCAAGGACGTTTTCGGATTCAGCCCGCTATGACCGCACAATTTGGTACCGCGAGTTGTCGCCGATTCTGAATTTGTGGAAGAAATTGGTTCAAGTAATTAAAGTCGTCAGCAATTTGTTACATTTTGCTCGTTTTGTTATGGGTTAAGTGAGTGAGTGTCGTTGAGGTGTAAAATTGTAAAATAATTTCCGTGTCCTGGGTTAGGGCTCCAGCGTTGCCAACATCCTGCAGATGAAGACTCCGCAGAGTTTCCAGTTGGACTTGAACAATGCGGACCCGATCGAGGCCTTCGTGCGGTTGGAATATTCGACGACGATGAAGCTGCTCAAGTTCATCCATGCTCACCTTGGTGCTATTAGTAAGACGGTCCGTGGGTCCACGACGCCGTCCACACTCGTTTCCGAGATCGGGGATTCGCTGCTAAAACGCCAGGTTTATTTTACGGAACTTCCCTTTTGTCCGAAGGAGGGAAATGTGGCGAGGTGTGACTGGTGGTATTTTTTTCTCGTGATATTTAGACCCCGGCAGAGTGGCTGAAAAAATGGGAAGGGCCTCTGGAACCGACGATATACCTGCAGGGCCTTGTCCGCCGGGCACTGGCCGTCATGGAATGGGAGAAGAATATCAAAGGAGGAAATATCCTTGAGAATCCCTTGGACCTCTCAGACCTCCTCAATCCGGACACTTTCTTAGGTGCCTTCAAGCAGCAGTGCGCGAGGTACGTTTTTTTAGGATAATCCCAATTACAATGATTTTTTTCGAAATACTCATGGAGCTCTTTTGGCAGCTGTGGAAATCTTGACCGTGTGAAATCGAAATTTCTCATTGCTTACAGGAAACTGGGGGTTTCCATGGATGAACTCGAGTTCATTTGTTCATGGGAACAAGTGCAGAGCAACCATAATCACCACGGGATCTCTTGCAAATTGACCGGGTTGCTCCTCGAGGGCTGCTCATTTGATGGGTTGAAACTCATAGAAAATAGTCCAGACTCTTTGCCCATCATCAAAGTTCCCGATTGCACAATTTCTTGGATGTCTCAGGTGAGGTTTGCATTTTTACAGAATATTTTGTGTATTCTGTGAAGATCCGGAGGGTTCGGCGTGGCTCATTTTAATGAATTTTTTTTGCTACTCTTTATTTTTATCTTTTTTTAAAGGCTGATGCGAGCAAAAAGAAGCAGAGAGGCTATACGATATCTGTCCCGCTGTACTACAACGAAACTCGGGACCGAATCATCGGAAGCTTGGAGTTACCCTCCTCCAGTGACCATGCCAAGTGGATTCAAGCGGGAGTTGCGCTCTTTTTGAAAACGTAGATCTCGAGTGTTATTTATTTAATTCATCTTTTGGACGTGTATAATTTCTGTATTGCTGTTATTGGACTTGTGACAACTTCAGCAGATTGTTGTGTCACTGTTTTACCCACAACTGTTTTAATTCATAAGCTATCATTGGAATAAATGTTGTCAGTTAACACGGTGGAGGATGTGAGTCTGTGAGTTCTTCAAGTTGATTCGCCTTTCAGTGACGACGAATGAGGGTGTGATTTTTTATGTTGTGGAGCGGAATATACAGAATAGGGTTGAGACAGTTACACGGATAATTAGGACGGCTTTTAAAAAGTTTGTGTGGTAAGGCGGCGGGAAAAATATGGAGATACAATATTTCGGACAGTTCTCCGTTACAAGAGTCAGATTTGTGAAACCTTTAGCTGCAGTGTACAATTTTTCGTATATACTCTGAAAAATACGCCTTTAATTTCCTGTCAACAATATAGTTTTAGTAGCTGTTCTTTGATACGGACGGAACAGAGACACACCTAATTTTTGCAAATGTAAATAGCATTTAGTACGTAAAACTATCCCTGGCTCACGTGCAGTTCGTTCCCTACAAACCTAAAACCGTTGATTATAACTAATTCGGTTCCTCTAGAGAATTATCATTTCTATCATTATTGCTATTTGACCGTACTGTATGACACTCACGATGGGAAACTTAAAACCTGCAGGCGGGAAACAGACAGTAAAAATTACTCTATCCGAAATAAAACCAAAATGAAGATTAGATTACTATTACAAAAATCCACGGGAAATCCTCAAATCCAAATCAGTTAGTTACTACAAAACAGAGGACGGAATAAATTATTTGAAAGTGACGATACGCAACCACAACGAAGTGCCACTCCTTCATAATCCGTGCGGAATTACATAGATCCCATATTCTCATTTCAGTTATCTTCAAATGCTGATCTTTTTTTCTTAGGCTGAAGCTTCAAAAACATTTATATAATACTGTGCGAGTTTAGCCTGAGAAATACATTTGTACATTTTGTGACAGAGAGACACACACACATACACACGGAAAACTCATCTCACGCCGACCAACTAATACGAATATTTCAGGTAGCAATAGTGGTTTATCAAACAAACTTGTGGGACTACACAATAATTAATACCTATACCTGGCATATTCAACCAATAATAATAGCATAACGTGTTACGTCGTGTACACTTTTACGACTATACTGCCTCACAGTTACAATAGATACGTACTAACATCCAAAAAACTGGAATCAACTGTCGAGGGGAGGGAGAGTCGCGTACAAATCCGATGTACAAATCAGTTGGTACCAAAAGTATCCTATCACGACAAGTTTACACTCCGCTGGAAGCTATACCGGGTTACTACAGTACTACTACACCTACTTCAACTACAGGTTGTCCGGATGAGCAGAAGAGCCGCCGGGAGGATCTGTAGCTTTGACTTTTTCAAACCGCTTGATTTCTTCCTTTATTGCCAAAATAAGAGGGACTGCAGGGTCAGCAATGCGCGTCGTCCCCCTCCTAGTTTTCTTCTCCTCTTCTACTACCCTCGTCACGGGGATATCAGGGTAGATAGGATAGTTTGGGAAAATCGGCTCTAGTACCACCTGGTGTCTCAGCGTACTGGGCCCACTTGTCGGGACAACTGCGGGTTCAGGGGCGGGAGTGGAGGTCAAGTCGCTGTCATCCTGTTCACTTTCTTCCGCTCCCTCAAAGATCGTTCCACTTTTCCCTCCCCGATCCCGGATTTTTGAGCTCTGCTGCCCTGACTTGGCGGATCTGCAGCGCCGCTCGGACCCAGTTGAGCCCCAAGCTCTTTTCGGTGGGCCAAATGATGCGGATTTGGGTCGAAGGCGATGGAGGGACTCTTCCCGTACGGTTTGCGACGTCCAAGGTCTGGATCTCTCCCTTGTTTCCACATGATGGGAAATGGATACTCGTGCGGACTTTGATCGTTCGTCTTCGCCATCTTCATCCCTTTTCCCTGAAAGATATAAAATTACAGGTAACATTACCGACGCTAGGTTGATCCTCCGCTATATATTTTTAATTTGCGTTCACACCGCTTGATGTTTACTACAAGTTTTAGGGTTTTAATCCGGAATTCATCCTCGCCAAAAATGTTTTGTACATGTGCTTGGTCAACGTCTCACCCATGATATTGAAGGCATCATCAAGGAATTGGTGAAAGCGCTTGCGCATCCTTCCCATGGGATTCGCATCCCCTGGAGATGCCTCAAACTCGTGGATGATCTCCTCGGACTCGGTGGAGATGAGTGATTCGGAAGAGAGTTGCGAACTCTGTCGTTTTCTCGGTTTCGGTTTGGGTCTGGGCCGACGCGTCGGTGTTTGTACTTGTGCGTCCTTCGTCGTGGGCTCCGCAACGGCCGCTGATATGTTCTCCACACTCTCCCCAATATCCCGATCCTGCTCCGCGATGCTCTTCCTCTCCTCATCCGACAGAATATCCGTTATCTCGTCCACTGTAGGTGCAACTTCAGCATATTTACGCTCCGCTGAACTCGTCGGACCACCCTCCGTACCAGTTGCTGGTACCTTGTGGGATGTGGAAGGCAATACGGCTTCGGGGATGGAGCTCACGGAGCCTTTGGGCAGTAACTTGCGGGCCTTGGCACTGATCGGGCGGGCCAGAGACTCCTGACAGACGTCCAGGTTCCCAAAGGATATTTTTTCCATACTTCGAGCCGACATTTCGGGCAGCTGGTTGTCCAGTGAGGATACTCGGACTCGAGAGGGGAAAAATGTTGACTTTTCGTCTCCTGTGGACGGATGCTCAGCTCCGCTGACACGCCTACGTGCACCCTCTTCCCCACTGTCCAAGTTCTCTTGATCCGAATCTTGTTTTGAAGAGTCCGGTGTTTGCTGTCTTTGCCGTCGCCGTGAGGTCTGAGATCGATCACTTGGCATTCTCCGTGGACTTGGAGTTTTTCGCCTGGGTCGGCCGCTTCCGCTCGATCCCTTTAACCCTGAAGAAACTCTTCTGCTCGCTCTGGAGGAGGAGTGAGCGGCAGTGCCAGCGGCGGCGCCTTCCTTATCTTCTCTCACTGAGTCCGAGAGGCTTTCAACGGAGGACGGACTCAGCTTTTCTCCTTGGCGAGCCAAGAGGGCGTTCAATTCCGAGGCGAGTGCCTCCTGCTTCTCCCGCTTCGCCCTCCTTTCGGATGAGTATCGTTTCTGATGATGGAATTCTTGGACGGTTTTCACGTGGGTGCTGACGGTGCGTGCGTGTGCGGCGAGTCCTGGGGAATCATCATGACGCACTCCCGATCGTTCTATAGGGCTCTTTAATGCATATGAAAAAATACAAGACGAATAGGTTATGACGGAATATATAATAAACGAAATTGCTTTCATGAGTACATGACATAAGAAGCTCCAGCGAGCTGAAAAGATATGGAAAATGTATATATAGGAAGGAATACGAGAAACTCGAGGTGGAGGGATACAATAGGGCAAATTACTAAGTTGACCAAGAGATTAGAGAATAGTAAAAGGCATGCAGAACAGGCTTTTACTGGGCCAATCCAAGCTTTCTATAGTATATCTCATTATTATTACTGTTATCATTTTAGTCATATACTCTCTCTACTTTACCCAACGAGTATATAGCAATATAAGTATATAGTATTGTTTGCGCTGTACATAGGCCAAACGCAGTCACACACTCAAGGCGATGAGAGAGGAAAGAGTTGAACAAGAGGAAAAGAGAATTCGAAAGGCTACAGAGCAAATGTACTAATGAGAGGCATTGTCTCTGAGAAACTCCAAGACTCCAAGGTATTACGGCAGCAGCAGAGAAATTTCCCAACAAGGACTTTGACGGTTTTTCAAAAAAATGTACCGGTGGGCCCAGAAAAGCCGGGTTGATGACGCCTTCCTCAATACCTGACTGGGGTCTGGCGGGACCGATGATGGTGTCGCTCAAGCGATTATGCTTCCACTTCCACACCATGAAAATAATAATCACTATAAGGACCACCATCAATATTATTGTCGTCACTGCTACGATGAGCCAGGGTGAAGTGGCTTCCTCCAATTTCGTTTCCTGAAGCGGGCTCGCGACGAGAGCTGCACAAACAATAAATAAATAAGTGAATAAATACGCACTGTGATCGGCCACTACTCACAGTGAAATAATAAATATTTGGCTCTCACCTTCGGCCTTATTGATGACCTCATAGCCGATCTCCTTCTCCATCTCCTGCCTCGTGACTAGATGTAGATCCTGAACTGCTGATGCTGCCAGGACGGGATTCCCCTCGGCGAACACGACGTAATTGAGACCCACATGCTGTCCCGGCCCGACTTGAGTTATGTTCAGGATGGTCACTGTCACATTGGTCGTCGCAGTTGCTAAGGCTCTCATCCGACTCGGTGTGAGAGGCTCGCTCGGGTACAGCCATTCCGAATCCGCTTCATCGCGAGTTACAAAGGAAAATGACCCATAGTTTGATCGCTTTCGCCTCAAATTCTCCGGTTTCGGGTCAAAAACCCCGAGGGAATTCAGTAGGTGCCTCTTGAACGCGGATGCATAGACTTTAGCTAGGTTATTCTGCATGAGGCACTGGAACTGGGGCTCCGCATCGAGCACAGAGCGGTTGGCTTTTATCACTGTTTGAACCCAGTACATCCGGTCCATCTCAGGATGAACATCAGTAGGGATTGGGGTGATTCCCTTGGGTTCCTGTGGAGTTGTTCCACCACCACCACCACCATCCCCTGGCTCCGTGCTCACAGAAACTGAAGGTTCAACGAACACTGGAGTGGGAGATATACCGGGAAAATCAGGGGTCCTCTCGGATTGCCGTATGGACGGGGAAGGTGATACCTTGAGAGAGGTGATCTCAAGGAGTCTCCCGGTCGTGCTCGCAGAGGAGAATATAAGTGTGGGGGTCACCTCCACGGGATAAATTGTTGAAAGCACCGTTTTGAATAGGGTCTTGGTTGTTGTGATTTGTACCATTCCACCTCCATCACTCCCCGGCCCGCCATTGTCTTCCCAAGCCAAACCTCCGTCATCTTCTGATGGAGCTGGCCCATCACCGGATGATACCCACAAGAAATCTTGTAAGCTACACAATAAAACCAATGACAATGCTTACTAAACTCCACAACGAATGAAAAACTTCAACACAAGAAAACATGGAAGCTATCGTAGTTCTAATACTGAAAATCAACTACTGTAGATTATTCAATCAATTAGTTTTAAAAAAATATAGTGCATATTATCCTTTCATCCCATTTTCATTGGACGCATCGCTCACGGGCAGCCTAAAAAAAAGATTTCTCACTTGTAATGTCTCCGGAGTTTCTCATTCGGGTCAATCACAGCGTCCCACGTTGTGTCCGCCATGGGAATTTCTCCCTTATCCGCCACCGTCCCTGGGGTCCATGCTGGAAGTAGGTAGGTCGAATTGGCTGGAAATGAGGACAAACGCCCTTGTAGAATGTCTTATTATTCTTACTATACTGCAATATATCAAACCACTGTCCCCCTGGACTCGTTCGACAGAAAACGCAATCACGCAATTACATATATTTTATGAAAATAAGAGAAAATCCCACTCACACGCGATGAGCCATCATGGTATTACTTTCTCACACACCTTGTACGCACTCACTCGACTATTTTCAGTTTTCCTCGTCACCATTACCGTCTCCACCCTCGGGACATGCACTTGATGTCTCCCGCGAATTGCCTAAACACGAGCCCTCATTTGATTGCGAAAAACCGCGCGTTTATTTCTAACCCAAAATTTGGTCACAGAATGAAATAAAGCGGAACCTAATGTTGTATGCACGAACTCAGCATGTACATAAAGATGCATACAAAACTGATCACGCGAGAAGTGCCATTATTATTACCGCGTGAGTGGCACACACCTGTGATTATGGCTTCCGCAAATCTTCAGAAAAACGCTGGACTGGGCTACTTTCAGGATGCAGTAATTTGGAATACAAAATGGTTCTCTCGTTCACAATAATGCTCCTTTCCAAATGTATCAAAACATTTCCACATACATTTAATTTGGACACTGGCCGTAATTTGGCGGGAAAAACTCGTTCTGGAAAATTAAGCGAGGAATAATGGGCTGTAAAGTAAACTAAAGTCGTGTGTAAAGTGGGCACGTAAAGTCATCTACAGAGCTGTGCGTGAATTTTTGTATACTAGTAAATTACTAAATAGTTCGTTCTTTTGCAGTAAATCCCAGAGCTCAACTCATTCATCCGCTTGTGTAAGATGTAAAGCTGAAATAACTGGATTTTTTCCCGGTCTTAGAGTGAGATTTAGCAGACCACAAAAGAATTGAATCCAAGCCGTAAATCCCATAATATAAGGAAGAGAGACTCACCTGCGGACTCAGCACAGACGCTGACGAGAAGAGCTCCCTGAAAACAGCGATAAACTGCTGGCATCATCCCTGAGTTGTCCTAACCTATAAGACCTGGCAATGATCTTTTGCGTCCACACCTCCACCCTATTGGATGACTAATTAACGGATGATGAATTTCCAAACCAGGAATTGTTGTCTTCATTCAAAAAGCAGGTGGATGACGTACAACTCCACACACTCACCCCAAACCATGTCACTGTTTTCTCCTGTTCAAACTCACCGCTCCTGCCCCTGCCCCCCACTAACATGTCCGCAAGATATCTGTAACGAGATATGACAAGGGGTTCGAACTCGACGCACTTGACCTGGAATATGGGAATACCACCAACGGGGGCCGGTAGATAGTTCCGCACAAGTTCTAGGAAACACTTCCACTGCTATCTTCACGCTGTTCCGCAGTACAGGAAAGATCCCTGGGCAGAATTGAGACATTAATCCGTCGTGGAGATTCAAATGCTATCTCGGGTCACTTTCCCACTGTGCCACAAAGACGGACGGGCGGGCGGACGGTCGGACGGATGTGCTATATGCAAATGATGAATCACATTTCCTCCGAATCGCTCTGGACACCTGCGATTATTTCACCTCAGCGGCTCAATCAATACTACTGGCGGCATTAGTAACGTGTAGCGCTTGACTCCGTGTACATGGGGATAATCAATAGGGGACCCAGGTTTAGTCACAGGAGGAACACAACTAGACCGCCGCTCCATGTGCTCAAATAGACCCCACGGCGAAGTGCCCTCTTTTTCTTCTCTGCGTCTGTACATGTATGGCAAAGCCTTTCGTCTACTCGTCCTCCTGAGCCCAGTACGGCTCTGGTGTGGGCAATTCATATCTCTCTGGACGACGTCCTATGGGGAATGAGGTACCCGCAAGAAAGGGTTACCCATACCCCTGTCAAATGGCATATAGAATATAAAACGCGGTGCTCCAAATACTGCGGACGGGGTCACTGCTCCACGCATATCCCACCAACACCACCGCCGGCCACGCATCAATAAAACATATTCACTTCTATATACTTTTCTGTGTGAGTGACGGAGTGAGTACGACTGGCAAATATATATTGGAGGAGAGGAATTTTTAGGGCAGAACGCTCGTCAGGTTGATCATGATGATGATGGGTAAGAAGGGGCGGGAAAAGTAATTACACTGTTTACACATTTTTAACCTCCTCCCGTCCACCACCGTATGTAACGTACGTGAATGGATAGGGGGAACGTCCCAACTACTCATGAAATTATGGGAGATGGGATAGCATGGGGCTCCTCTTATGAGCTTGCGCACGGCCGGATATAAAACTTCCGGTTCCAGTTCCGCTTTCATTGTCACTGTCCGATGGGACTGTCTGATACTCATTATAACCCCAGAATTCCGAGCTTGTATATACAGTCCCACATATGCTTCACACATGCCTGCATTAATCATCATTATACTTGTTCCCTTCTCAGCATGGCACTCTATCCGTATTAGTCTGTCCGCCTTTTACTTGATTGCCTAAATATAACGTCCAAGTGTTGCTGCCCAAGTCGCTGCTGAGCTGCTGCTGACTGAGAAGAACTGAGAACAGCTGCAGTGAAAATTACATTTCCCCCTCCATTTGACCAGGCAACACAGGTTTTAATTTATTAAATTTGATAAAAAAAAGTCAAATGAGATACAATCTGATTTCCGATGAATTTTCACCTGTCCTCTCTCAGCCCTCCTCTTCATTAGTGTTGAATGAGAGGTGAGAAAATGACAAAAGCACTGTAGTATTTAGATGCTGAGCATTTCGAGGTTCAGCTGGAGCTCCACACTGCTCTGAAAACACTTGCGAAATGACTGGCACAGCAAGTCACATGCCGCACTGCTGGTTCTCCATTATTGCCTAAATTTTTACAAGTCTCGCCTACCGGCTTAAAACACTGCAAATTCCAAGTGGATTTTGAACTCGTTTTTCCCGCGTTAAATTCACATCCAGTGAGGAGACATTTCCCGACTGAGAAAATAGTCAAAATGCCAAATCCACCGGGTATACAAAACTTTATGGAATCATGTCAAGACGAATTGAATTTTTAAGATCAGATTCTCACTAACAAATTGACTTTATTACCAGATGACCCTCGATATGAAGGGAAGTTCAAGAGAGTTTGTTGTAGGAAGCCGAAAGTGAAGGGTGAGCCCTGTGCTGAATTACTTATGAAACCCGTGGGGTAAAAGCCGAATGGCTCGGATAAATCTCCCATTGATTCGGAGTATTTTGGCAAATTCAGAGCCGGATCAATTCTACCGGCCGCTCCTCATGTCCGTCGAGATGTCAAGGGTGAAAACCCGTTCCTGTTGTAACCAGCCGACAACCGTGACAAATTCATATCCACCGTGTCCACCCTGTGATGGGACATCACCGAGAAGCATGGCATATGCCTTTAACCTTGGTTGTACGGGTAATAATGCATGCGGTTGTTGCGGGAGTGACCAGCAAGGAAGCCTTAATAACTCGAGATTTCCCTCGAATTCTAACGGAAACGGAGGGATGAGTTCGCCGGGAAGTCAGAGAGGCAACAATCGGAAAGGGGTGCAGTGCGTCCGACTTCCAGGTCAAGGGCCCTGTGACCCCCCTTGCTTTTCAACCATGGTTTTCCCGCGCTACGCACCGTTCGTGCCGGAACCCAAGTGTATTCCACCAATGTTGGAATCACCCTGCATTATGAATGGCTGTTCTATGGCACCAGTGGGAGGGAGCGGTATGATTGGAGCCTACACAAGATCCTGCTTCAGCTGCAATACCTGTAACAGTAACGGCGGGAAAATGGATGTTTGTAATATACCTCAGATGGGGGCAAATAATCGGCCGTGTTTTCCGCCGCGAAGAGTAAATAGTTGCGGTGGAGGCTGTGGTTAGTTGGATGAGTTATTACGTTCCGTGCATGAAATTAACTTGAACTGCCTCATAACACTTTATCAAATCTGAAATTTACGCACTCTGTCATAACAGAAATCGTCATAAAATGTAAACCTGGTAAATACAAGCATGGGAGAACGAGTAAAATGGAAAAATTAATTTAAAAGTTTACCTTTAAGAGTTTGAATGATATCTCGGGCCCGCTAAATAGGAGGCTCAGTCAGGTGTCCACAACGGTTCGGCCCCTTTGATGCTTTGATTTGTTCAAATCTGAGCTTCCGGACCCACCGCTTTCAGAACCGGTTTAGTCTTTATGGATGAGCTGCGCGCTGCATAGGGTGTCGGCGCTGTGTGCCGCCGCGGTTACCATACAAAGTTCCCTTGTGAGCCTCCGATTCAGTTAGCTTTAGCATTTTTTACGATACGATGACAGTATGGCGTGCATGGAAAGAAAAACTCAAGCCAGTACAGTTGGTATAATGGAATTCCATGCATTATGTGTATAACACTTAAAGGAATTCCTGAAAGAAGGCTTACCAAATTTGTCTTTTAATGACGTTTGAAATAAAGACTCCTTGTCACAAGATAAACGGATGAATTGGCAAACTCACGCGTATTACTACGTCGCTATGTGCTCAAAACAGAAGCAGAACTACTACCCACAACCACAGTTCATGTAGATCGGTTGATGGGGAAACGGCTACTCAGTAGTACACTTAATGTGGAGTGCTTTGACCAAGATATTGGTGAATTTTTTGGAGGAATGAAAAAGCCTATCATTCCCATATTCCTTTTCAGTAGTTTCGTACTACGAACACGGAACAGGGACGAAACGACACAACAATTATTCCCGAACCTCATTGTTGTTAGCACAAATGTTGCTAAACCCTAACGTTCTAAAATAATCCAATACAGCTGAACTCACGTTATTATAAAAAAAGTGTAAACCTGAACTGGATAGCCGCATCCAGGATGATACCCATGGTACTGGAAATATCGTGTACTTTAGTATCGGCTATTCCGTGGTTGCATTTCCCAGTAGTAATTCAATGTAAAAATATTCCGATGTTTATAGCTCCGCCGAAATGACGGAGATTACACCTGAAACCATGTGAACAGCTCAATGGGCTCTTAGAGATTGCAGTGCGTTTGGGACGAGAGTCGAAGTCGACTTTAATTAGGCAAAGGTCAGTTGTGCTGTAGTATAACTTGGGAAGAAAACTATACTATTGCCAATGATGAGGAGGAAGTCAGGCCCGGTTTTGCCAAGATGGATGAGGTACCATGATAAAGCTGCCTTCGTTATGTTTGCGTTGGATGTGGTAAGTGAGAAAATAGCAGTTGAAACTAGTTTTACATCAATCAACTAGTATCCTTTTGCTCATCCCCAGTCGTTTGCCTTTGCTTACCTCAGCTACATTGGCTATGTCATGAATGATAGGATGATGTACTTGCCGTACGAAAAGGCCCGGTTGTGGCTTGATCTGAACTCGTATTCATTGCTACCGCCGTTCTTTGCAGTTCCAGGTAAGATCATCATCTCACCGCTTCATTCGGTAAACTTGTAAAATCAAAAGAATGGAATTAGAAAGAAGGATTACAGTGTAAAATAAGGGGAATGGAAACATTACCAAGCAGAAGCAATTCTGCTTGGTAAGCAGAATTGAAGAATTTGAAGCAATATTCTCTTGACCAACGAAAATCCTAATGCAGTTGCATTTGTAATTGTTGTTTTTATTCTTAAAGTTGTAAAATTTGTCTGTTTTTTTAGTCGGACCTTTGCTCGCTATCCAAGTTTATCAAGAAATTGAATTGTCCGAAGGAGATTTTTACGGGATCGTTGGGACCATGTTGGGTCTGGGTGCTATCTCTTTGTTCGATGCAACGAAGACGATGCAGATATACACCAGTCTGTGGACATTCACTTCCAGCAGCGACAACTTGCGAAATGCAATGCAGAACGGAGTATCGGGGAATTTCTACTCGAACTACCGCTACAAGCTGGGCGTCAAAGTTGGAGGAAAACTTATGTATCTTGAATATGAACACCTGCGAGATGGTTACAGGATCGAGTAAGTGATGTGACTGACCAAATCATATTGATATTGAGCTCATTTTATATTTTATTCGCGTATATCATACATAAGATCGTGTGTATGATGGTATCATGATCATAAATAGTTAGATTTTAACCAAGATCAACTCTCACGGATTTCAGGACAGGCAATGATACCTTCGCTTTTGTCGCCCTTCCTGACAATCGCTCCGTTCCGGACGGCGGTACCTGGGAGAAACCTAGAATTGCCGACCGAGGGATCCGCCTATGGACACATCTCATCCAAAAACATGTAAATTAAATATCTATTAATAGTTTATCTGCCCGTATTTCTATATTTTCAACTCATGTAATCAGTATTTATCCAGTCTCAGGCTGTAGAATAGAATTCATCAATTAACTTTGGTGAATCTCTTTGTGTTTTGACAGTTCAAATGCTGCGGTGCTCAGAGCTACAAAGAATGGGAAGAGTTCGACGGATATCTTTACCCAGATGAATATTACGATAAGTACCGTAATTTGTATGGGCTGTACCCACCATCATGCTACTGCGATTACAAGTGTGTCAAAAGAGTTAGGCACTACGAGCTCTGCTTCAAGGGCTGTGAACCATCGAATTCCACAGCAAGTATCGCGAGATTAAAAAAGACGCCGGTAAGATCTCTTGAAGTACTTCATTTAATTAATGATAATTAATTGGAATTCCAGTGGTTTTGTATTAGGGGTGCAACAAATTCTACACGGAGTACCTGAACGAGAGGTATCTCGCCACATTTGTTCTCATGCTGGTTATGGCTGTCCTCTACATCGTGACTATCGGCGTCTACTGTGTCAACTTTGCTGCAATGCGGATACTTGCTAGTTACAACGAAGAGGATGAAACCAGGATTTACTCTCTACTCAAGTAAAATAATCTGTTCTATAATTTGTGTTGTGGCTCCAGTCGATGTCAGTGTGTTTGCAGTAGTGTTGAAAAATTCTTTTGGCACACGAGTACTTTGCACTACGCGATTACATGTACAATATATATTATGGTTAGAATGTAACAGCCATTAGATAACCTGAATCTTTATTGTGTGGAATAATTAGGGGATCCACCGATGAAGCGTTTTCCGCAGCAGCCACCAATGTGACCACCTGAGATGCCCTATTATGCATTGAGTCCTCATCCTGGAATTCTGGAAAATAATGACCGCAGTGAAGCCGTGTACACTTGGGCTGCAGAATTTTTCTGGTCCTTAACTGGACGTGTTGTCTTTGTTGAATTCAGCGTTGACTGAGACCGTTGTCGCCATCAATTTGTAGTGTTCTGTACATTTCCTAAGCTCCTTGTGATCTTATTATCATGTTCTTATGCGTAGCGCAGTATTAGCTGGACACAATAAATTTATACATGAATTCTGAGTGTTACGCCTACTCTCTGATGAGCCTGGGAAAGGAAGATCTGCAGCCAGCGATCCAGAGGTATTATGCGCGGACCTTAGCAATGACAATTCACGACGGGAAAAAGCAAAGGTCACATCGTCACTTATGCTCTCCACTTACCAGAAGTATCTAGGTTAACCAAATCACACAAATCCCGAATGAAAAAGACGCTATCGTAACCGCGGGTTATTTATAATGAAGTTGTGGATTCATCAATTTTTAATTTCACCCCGAAAATGATAAAATAACAAAATCTGCTATAACAGGTCCTACTCAAACTACTGCAACACAAAATTTGCATTGGAAAATTTGAGCAAAATCATGAATTTCCAAAAAGCCCAGTTCACTTCAAAATCATCCGCTGCTAATGCAGTTGTTTGGAGCTTCTAACCTCCGTACTCCATCAATGTATTTACTTCCTTAGAGCTTCATAATTTGGGTATCTTCTACACGATCTAGAACTACAACACAAAAATTTCATTAACCACAACTTCGCCCTAGCATTAGGTCACAATCGCCCTCTGAAACAAGGAATCTACCAATTTACTGTTATGTTGTATTTCGAGTCGTGAGAGCTGAAAATAAAAACTCAAGAATTCTGCAGCTATAAACGCGTCGGACAATTTCAGAATGAACTTCACCTTCTAGAATTAGCATTTCACGAAGAATCTACTCCAAATGGCCGTGAGGTTTTGAATTTTGAAACAGCAGAGAACTGGATGAATCATGAAAATAAGCCGTTCATATTTTAGCTGATAACTCACTCAATAACGTCTGAGAGCTCTGTAAAAATAAGTCACAAGTAAAACTCTTAATTTGCTAGGGCTCCTCGTTTTCTATTCCACGCTACAAATCACATTCCCAGTGCTTTCTCTTCTGCATTCACTTACAAGAAAGTTCACATCAGTTGTTATGATAGGACGCAACTGAATTCTTTTCACACTCTCACGACTCTGAGAATGATTTATTACCAGATTGCACCACGACCGCCGCAACTTCAAGGAGCCCTCCTGATCGGTCCTAAAATGAAGTAGAATAACTTTAGAAAATACATATTGTAAGCTACCAATAAAGTGTACCTTACAGTCTCGGAAGATGGGTCAACGAAAACACCCGTATCTTCTGAACGAGCTGTGAGTCCGGTCTCTTCCTCGACACTCCCACGACGATTCTGTTGAAGTTGCTCAGAATTCCGCTGTTCCTTTGTCGCATACTGTGCCGTAAGGGCTCCTCTGCGTATAGTCCGACTAACTGGTTTCCAATCTTGACCCTTCACTAGATGCTCATTGTCTCCAGTCGTTGCCCCGGAAACAGCTCCTTGGTCTTCCGCATGGTCGTTTGTTGACAGTGACGCCAAGGTTCCAGGAGAAGTTCGCAGTCGCTTGGGACCCTTAGCCTGGTCCTGGTCCATGTTACCAGATTTCTCTTGACCCACTCCTTTGTTTTCATTATCCTCTTCGCGGGAGCGTTTGGAAGTTCTCAGGCTTCGACGGCGTTCAGGCGTAGGCGTTCGACTAATTCTAAGGCTTCGACGGCGTTCAGGTGTAAGTGAAAGTCTGGGAATTCTGAGACTTCGACGGCGCTCCGGCGTTCCTGAGTCCCGAATACTTGGATTGATCCCACCTTTGAAGCCATTTGTATCATCAGAAACTTCAGAAGATTTCCGTCCCCCTCCCCGCCCTCGTTTGGACTCAGTCGGTACATCAGCATGAAATTCAACAGATTCGGCAACCACGCCTTCACGCCAGACAGGAACTGTGGTAGTTGTAGTAGTCGCTACCTCCGTGGGTACCTCCAACTCACGAGATAAGTCGACGCTTATTAAAGGAACTGAATATCCTAGGGTGCTAGATCCTGTTGAAACCTCGGTGCTATCTCCATGTGCTGTTGCTACCTCCATTTGAGAAAAGTCAGCGCTGGAGCTGGATCCTGTTGATACCTCGGTGCTGCTATCTCCAGCTGCTATTGCTACCTCCATTTGAGATAAGTCGTTTGGGAGAGATCCTGCAAGTGCCGTCGTGCTATCTTCATCTGTGACCATTTGCGAGGAATTTTCGGCTGAACTCTCTGGAGGTGTCTCTACAGCGAAAACGGTTCCACCAGCTGGGGGAGTTATGCCTATGCCGCCCCTGATCGAGTCAATAATAAAATGTGGTACTCCTTCCGGAAGCTCAGACGAAGTATTCGGCAAAATGCTGTAAATTACCAATCAAAATTGTAAAATTTGACATGTTCACAATTTCAGCCAGCTCCAAATTGAGTGAGTTCATGAACACGAAAGAAAGACATATGAAATGACTTACAATATCGGTTCATCTGGTTGCAGAAACTGAAAGACGGATGAACAGAATGTCGGTGGAAGGTAGCACCCACCAAGTTGGAGGAATATATCCCTTGAGATTCCATATTGTAACTTCAGTCGATCAATCTCTGATCCAACGGTGGAGGGAACTTGAAAGTCCATCCAAAAACAAGACAATCCTGGCATGATCGAATGATAGATGCTAGTATCCATCACAAGTTTGCGGTAGCAACGGCCAGCAGTAGCAGATTCAGCCATGATCGGATACCTAAATAAATTCCATACCATCACATTTATATTCGCTTCAATGCATCCATGCTGAAAACTCATACTACCTCTGTCGAGCCCAATAGTTATGTAAACTATGAAGCAAAATATTCTTTTATAAAGTTTATCCAGAACCCAGCACTAATCCAATATGCAGTTACCACATGTAATACTGTTTTGATTCGAACTCGTAAAACAGATATGAAAAATTATTTCCAAGTAATTACGTCAAAACAAGTTAAACTAACGCACCCAAAAAGTTCAGATATTGCGCCCTGAATGTACCGAAATCTTCCGAAAAGTTTCAAAATGAAACACGTCAACACTAGAACGTTGGAGATACAAGCCACCACTTCAGAATACCAATTCATCCGACCCTGCCCTGCCAAACGCCGCACGGTAACTGGCAGTAAATCCGACCACCTGCGTAAACGACGTGGGCAGGGGAAACTTACGAGAGAACAAAGGATTTGCCATATAAAATTTCACGGAGTGCTCGTGCGAGCGGCAAATTTTTGAGTATGTATTCACATTACGACATTATTGCAACTACGAGTTGGTCCTGAGTGAGTGGGTTTCTCATACGGATAAACCTAACAGCTTACTGATATGATTCCCCTTACCCTTGGCGGGAACGACGGAAGATCCCCTTCATGGGATGAGATAAACCGCCTTATATTGTTGCTTTATCTTTATCATCTTCGGAAAAAGAATAAAATGAGCTAGAGATGCCCATTATTCCAGTGGTATTCCGGAATTCCTGTGTGCAAACTTAGTCTCCTATTGGGAATACAAGGAAGAGAAGGAGCATAATAGGTAATCCCGTCACGGGCCACTGCCCAAATTTTTCTCGTCACAGTCTCAAAGACACTTTAGGATAGACCAGAGCAAAAGGTGCGGACGTGGGCCTTGCGGACATTTCGAATCAGAATTTCCCATAAAAGCTTTCTTCAGCCTCAGCAGGCGGGTCACCTGATTCCCAAATGATAGCAGTGCAGTGTCGACTAAAAGAACGGGGGCCATCAGTCAGAGGTAGCTGCCAGGTATAGCAGTGTGAATGTCATGCGGAATTTTACATGTGCAATTTTTTTCTTCACCTCCAGGGGATGTTTTGAATGAAGCAGTAACTATTCCTTATGTTGCGTGGAGCTTTCCGCGGGGGGGGGGGGGG
>WJFA01000412.1:0-39711 GCA_009870155.1 Pseudobourletiella spinata
GTGAAAGCTGCGCCTTTAGACAGATACGAACTTGGTGAAAGCTGCGCCTTTAGACAGATACGAACTTGGTGAAAGCTGCGCCTTTAGACAGATACGAACTTGGTGAAAGCTGCGCCTTTAAACATAAACGAACTTGGTGAAAGCTGCGCCTTTAAACGCATACAAACTTGGTTAAAACTGCGACTTCAAACACATACGAACTTGGTTAAAGCTGCGCATTTTAACACATACGAACTTGGTGAAAGCTGCGCCTTTATAAACATACGAACTTGGTGAAAGCTGCGCCCTTTATAAACATACGAACTTGGTGAAAGCTGCGCCTTTATAAACATACGAACTTGGTGAAAGCTGCGTCTTTAAAACCATACAAACTTGGTGAAAGCTGCGCCTTTCTAAACATACGAACATGGTGAAAGCTGCGCCTTTGCACATGTACAAACCAAGTGAAAATCGTGCCTTCATTCCTGTGCGAAGTGAAAGCCGTGCCTTCATTCCTGTACAAAGTGAAAGCCGTACCCTTAAACACATATGAAGAGCGGCTAATGCCCTTGGGCCTCACATGCCCTTGTCTGCAACGGCCCTAACTGACCCATGATCTATTTCCATCCCGATTTCCAAAGGCACAATAGCCGCCCGTTCCGCCCCCGTGTCTCTTCAAAGTCTACTGGAGAGCTATTTTCGAATGCGGTCATGTCATACAATCTCACAAACAACGACGGGCGGAGCTCTATAATTGGTCCTTTGTACACCTGAAACGGCCAACAGCGAACGCGCTACTCCCTGTTGTAAAGTTTATAATCTCCCTCACTCGAGATTCCGCTCCGATAGTTCCCCCGAAAAGGACGACACTGAGCTGGACGAAGCGACGTCTCCTCCAATTTCACATTCCATTACACAATTATTGTCCTTTCCAATGATCCGTTGAAGGTCTTGTGTCGTCGAGCCGGCCTGGCTGATGAAACGTGAGCGGACAAATCAAGCCATCATCCCGTCGTTGTGGCAATCAGGCACCGTTGCACTGGTCATTCCTCTCGTACAGTATACTCACTCACTCTCTCTCTCTCTCTGTCTCCGCCTCGCAGTCAATCCGACTGGACCGGAATGGCCGTGACAAAGGGTCCGAGAGGATCTCATGCAGCCTGTGACTCCGCCGCATCACAGGAGAAATAAGCTCAGGTGGGATTCAACATCACCCCAGGAGCCTTGTTGATAATAATGTCGTAAATGTCCGACTCGGATTCTTTCTGCAGCGGGAAATCCCTCCGGATCTCTCCCGTTGCATCCCCACAGCATCATCCATGCTCTCCGGCTCCTTGCGGGCCTCCCGCGGATCCCTCGGTCAGGTGTTCATCTCAAGTCACCCCAATAACTCCCCCGCCTACTCCCGTTCCTGTTTTTTTTAGAACCATTAGAAAGGCGGACGCACTTACTGTGAGTCCGCTCATGTGCGTGTACTTACGCACTGTGAGCTTCCGCACATAGGACAATACATCATCACAGAATCTTCCCAAATGTTTTCCAAGGGAAAAGGGTATAATTACAGACGTCAGCCCTGAGCATTAGCTTACGTGTAGGATTTAATGGGAGCCGGTGCGTGCCGCATATGTTTGAGCCGGAGGGTGCGCAGGAGGGATGGAAGAAAAAAACTAAAGTCACTTATTGCTTCCAGCCCGTGTGTCTCACAACAGAAGTGGGAAGGGCGAGGAAAATAAGCGGAAAAGGAGAGTGCGGTGATGCGGACTGGGAGTAATCAAATTTCCCGGCTACTTGGCTCACTCACTGCTCCGAGCCAGGAGCTGGTGGTGGTAAAAAAAAAAACAGGGGTGGCCAGCAACTATAACTGGCTCGCCGGTATAACGGAATTAATGGGGGGAAAAGTCGACGAGAAAAAAGGGAAACCGGGGATGGCCTCAACCCCCTTCACAGACTCACAGACACACACAAACACACAGGCACACACACGCACACACGTCGTATACACGTCCGCCCATACATTCAAACGTACACGTACACAAGTACACCAACTGGACCCACACACGTGCCAACTCATCGTCACACGTGCTGCTCCCCCAAATAAGGCTTATTCCGTGGGATTAAGGAAACGACTACTGCTAGTGCTACTACTACTACAAGTTGTATGATACAGCGGACTTACTTTCGTGTCATTAGTATGCATGGTGAGTTCGTAGCCGCGCACAACGTTTTTCCTGTTGATGTCTTTGAGGGCGAGCTCAGCCGCAGCCTTCTCACTCTGGCCGCTCGGGCGACTTCTGTTCCCACGTGTTGTGAACTCGAATAGGCCCAAAATTGTCAGTTTCTTCCGCCGCGGAGCTCTCCTAATAGTTCGCTCCCCAGTCCCCCTTCCATTCACAACAACAACAGCAACTCCGTCACGAACTCGGTCACCACCACCGCCACCACCCTCACTATTACTGCGAATGTGGGCCTGTGGGACAAATTTATTGTCACAGTCCGGAGTATGGCAACTCACCTCCGCAGTGGGACCTACCACCGACACCAAATTTCCCGCCTCCCCAATCTTCAAAAATGACTCGGACACATTCTCATCCCGCCTCAGGATGTGAACCATGGAGGACGCGGGAGGAGCCGGAGGGGTTGTCCTCCACAGTGATGGTGGACTCTGTCCAGCGGCGACCGTGTGGACAGAACTCGTATTGTTGGCCACAGCGAGGCTCGTAGTAATTATGAATGTGATCAACTCCACCAACTCCATTTTCCACACTGTATTATTATTATTCCCCGCGTAAAAACGGTGGAGAAAGGGAGAAGAATTAGAGCCTATTGCAATGGGCATGAGAACCGCCTCCTGTCAATCCCCACATCCACACTGTGACGGAATTCATTTGGAATTAGTGACGGTATAAGTGGAGGATCACACTTTTGACGTGTCAGATGTCTTCACAAAATTCACTCTCACGGCTGGATTGAACTGATCTGGTTGATCTGGAAATGACAAGCCCGCGGAATGATCCCCGGGCCCGGACCGGACAAGTCCGGGTGTTACAATGTAAACTCTTTGGCGGGAATTGTTTTGGACAGGTAGGAAGCTGGCGGGTGTGCCAATGGGGAGAAGAGCAAGTTGTGTGTGACAGAGAAAAAGTTGGACTGACTCAGAGAGAGAGAGGAGCGGGCAGAGATGAGCTCTGGTCCAAGTGCGTCATTAATATGAGAACTCCGCATTCCCTCCGACCGGTTTTCATGCGGTCCATCATGTATGAGTCGAATCCGGAACATTGTGGAGCGTTTAGCTTCACTCTGTCTCTCCCTCTCGCCCTTCGTCTTCCATCTGCCCGCACCAGCCGCTTCTGCCGTATCACCTCCTGCACAACGCTCCGCTCCCACACATGAGAGATTCGGCCACGATCCTCTCCCCTCGTCTCACAAGCACCCAGAAACCCGGTACATTGAAAAAACTATACGGGCAATACCAGCCTACTGCCCCATCACCTTCCCGTTAATTACATTTTGTTCCAACAGAAAGAAAAAACAACACCGTTGCCCAGGTAATAGTTGCCATTGTAACAAAAAGACACACACACACACATACAGGAGTGTGGACAGAGTTGGAAGGATCCGGTCGTGAAGAGGGTAACTACAGGGTGTCACTGTGACGGGTTGTTACTGCACCTGTTAGTTTTGTAAACAAATGTGCGCCGAGGCTACTCCGAAAGTTCCTGGGTGGCAAAATTCCAGGATAATTCCGTCCGAGTTTCCGAGTAGAAACCATTTTGCAATTTAGAAAAACTGAATGTAAACATTAAAGACTCATTATTTTCTACTTCGCAAGCTGAAAAAACGTCTGAAATCGATTCCAAAAATTATCATATATTACGATAGCACCTTGACAGGGAACACGTAAAAGTGCGTTAAAACTTTTTTGATCAGTACAAGATGACCTCAGGGGTCAATTGTATGTGGTTCTGGCGCCCAATTTGCAAGCGTCATTATTTCGTTGTTTAAAGAGCTGGAAGCTTGAAAATTGGCATACACAAAATAAGGCCCACTTCATGAGGGAGTTTTTTCGAGAAAACTTCAAAATTCGAATTAGGTCAAAAGTTATAGGAGGTCAAAGTCGGCTCAGAAACTCGTTTTTCAGCTCTGATAAAACATGGGCGGTACCTTTAAAGTCATCAGATTTGATCGAAACTTCGCACACATGTAGCCTAAGTCAACAAAAAAATGTTTAAATGGACAACTTTTCTCTAGGTCACCATCGGTGACCTGTAGAGGTCAACTAAGGTGCTACTACCCAAAACTGAAGTGGTACGAAATTACTTCAGAAGTGCCTAAAATGTGTTAAAAGATAGTTTTGAACATGTTTCAGAAAATTTCATAAGCAAAACCAGTGTTGACCAAAATCGACCTCGCTCCAGGCCTAGCTTAGGTCGGCTTAGAAACTCGTTTTTCAACTCCTGACTTAACATAGCGGGACCTTAAAAGTGATTAGATTCAATCGAAACTTCTCACACATATAGCCCAGCTCAACGCAAACAATGTTTAAATGGGACACAAATTCTCTAGGTCACCATCTATGACCTCTGAGGGTCAAATAAAATGTGTGATCTGGAGCGAGGTCAATTTTGGTAAACACTGGTTTTGTTCATGAAATGTTCTGAAACATGTTCAAAACTGTCTTTTAACACATTTTAGGCACTTGAAACAATTTCGTACCACTTCAGTTTTGGGTGGTGGCACCTTAGTTGACCTCTAGAGGTCACCGATGGTGACCTAGAGAATAGTTTCCCATTTAAACATTTTTGTGCTGACTTAGGCTACATGTGTGCGAAATTTCGATCCAATCGGATGACTTTAAAGGTACCGCCCATGTTTAATCAGAGCTGAAAAACGAGTTTCTAAGCCGACTTTGACCTCCTATAACTTTTGACCTAATCCGAATTTTGAAGTTTTCTCGAAAACAACTCCCTCATGAAATGTGCCTTATTTTGTGTATGCCAATTTTCAAGCTTCCAGCTCTTTAAACAATGAAATAACGACGTCCGCAAATTGGCCGCCAGAACCACATACAATTGACCCCTGAGGTCATCTTGTACTGATCAAAAAAGTTTTAACGTACTTTTACGTGTTCCCTGTCAAGGTGCCATCGTAATATATGAAAATTTTTGGAATCGATTTCAGACATTTTTTCAGCTTGCGAAGCAGAAAATAATGAGCCTTAAACGGGGTGAGAATTCATACTCATAATTTCTGGATTCACTTCCCTGGGCATTCACACGCATTGATGTGTGTTTACCTCAATCTCGAATTTTCGCGGGCTCTCCCACAGTCGTTTTCCGTACAGGAAGACCAAGTTGAAAAGGGATGAACTGTACAGATTTCTCAATGTCGAGAATTTCCACGAGGTTTTCCTCTTCCACCCTCATCAGCAACACAGACAGTTATTGTTGTGGTAATTTTTTTTGAAGTGGAAATGAGGGGATTTTTCGGCTCATAGCTTCATCCACCATGGTCTCCTCAACAACCTGTGCAGTGTAGATGGGAGTCCAAGTTTTCATTTTCGCTAACCCAAGATGAGATTTGGGACGGGGAAATTGGGGAGGTTTTCACAGGCTTGGTTACTAGCTATATATATACTACTACCTCATTGCTGTATAGTACTAAACATTGCCGGTGCCACTACTACTGTTCATCCCCACCCTTTTGTTTATCAGAAATGGAGGGAGAGAGAGAGAGTTGGTGATGAAAGGGTTGCTTGTGGTAAACTCTCAGGTGGTAAATGGAGCTGTGGGTTGGTTGGGCAAAGATTTTTAATGAGCAAACACGGGGACAATAGATGAGATGCTTCTCATTCAAATTCGGCGGGAGATATACATATATGTATGGGAGGGCTTGTATTATTATTATTATTATTATCTATATCAGAACGAGGCGCTCAAGTGCACATGCACACACCGTCTCAACAACTTAGCGAGAGGAAAATAGTCGTAGTAGTATCTCAGCCAACACACAGCACTTTTGCGGGAGAAATGAATGCCCTGGAACATTATTTGTCCGTCCTCTGATTTCCACGAGAAAATCTGTACGTGCCGGCGACTATTGAATAATACCGGAATAGCAGGTGGGGACAACAAGCTTATGTTCGTGTACTGAAGGCCGAGGTTTTCATTTAGAATATACTCCCGACCCCGACGACGACGCACGTTTGTCCCGTTAGTATTCAAATCTCGTGGGGAATCCGAGGGTCAAATGAAAATTGTTTTTTCCCGCATATTTGTCTTGCTTTTTCACCTGTGTGGATGGTGGCGCTGGCCGGAGTACGATAAGATGAATAGTATAATAGTAGTAATAATGGTAGTAGATTTTCAAATGCGTAGCGAAACTTGCAGTAGTCTCATTGGCGTCATAAGACGAGGCAGGAAATACGCATTTTGTGAAAACATTCAAACTTTACTATCTTGCCGTCTTGCTGAGTCAACTCAGATTTTACAATGTAGCTAGAGTTAAATATGAGCGTTAGTCCTCCTTGTACGGAGATGGTGCGACCACGGTGAGGTATTGGATGAAGCGAGTTACGTCATCTGGAAGAATTCAAATGGAATGTTAAATGTAGATTAACGTGGTTTAAATTCAGCCGCGGCAAGATTGTAACGTACTTCTGTGGACATATTATAGCTTACCCATGAATGGTAACACCATCTTTTTGTACACGAAAATGTAGTAAAGTATTACTCCTAAAATTGTGAACGCGAGGACAAAGAGGTACTCCACGCTGGGTTGATCTATGAGCGGTGCCAGGACGAGGTAAATTGAAATTACCAGGCCAACGATGGGCACAAACAGAGGTATCTACATGAAAGAAATAGAAACTTTTGTTAGAAATGTCCACTTTTTTGAGGCTGAAATAAATTAGGAAGGTAATAAAATTGGAGGAATACGAATGTAAAATGCGACTGGATGATACCCTAATCGGCCGCCGTATGTCGGGCCTCGTCCGCCGAAGGACAATATGTGAGACAAGAGCGAGGCCGTAGAAGATCCAGGCGATAAAACTGAAAAAGTCTATGAGCTGCGTAATGTCCCGCGCAGCGATCATAACCATGGCGAGCAGCGTCTAAAATACGAGATGTCAAATTGCATGTGACGCTTAAACTATTGCGAGCACAAGTCACGTGAAACTGAAACTAAAGACGATTACGTTAAACATGATGGCAGTGGCTGGGGTGCGCCTTGTGGCGTGAACGTAGGACAGAATGTCAACCAGGTGACCATCTCGGCTGGCCACATAACAAATTCTGGACAAAAAAGAAAATTTGCACGCTTAATTTGCAGTTTACTTTACCTTGTTGAATTGATATTGTTTGGAGGGAACGTTTAATCGTGTGGGAAATGCGTACCTTCCTGCAGTAAACTGAGATCCATTGGCGGAGCCTATTGTCGACAAGGCAACCAGAAGGGGTATAAGGAACTTTGCTTTTCCCAAGGTCAAGTCACCAACATCCTAAATCAGCAAATAAATCCGTTGAGGTATAAATGAATGCCTTGCCATCACGACCCCCCATCATCCCCTTATTGGTTTACTCCTCAAAGCAGAGCATCAAAACATACCACGGCAACAGCTTGAGAATTTATCAGTTCGTCCTTGCTCAGGGCGCTCAAGTAAGCCAGATTGATTAAGACGTAAAATAGCATGGTTAGGGGAATGCCAATGATTATGGCCCGAGGTAAGTTTCTATTCGGACGAATGAGTTCCTCGGTGACAAAGTTTAAATTATTCCATCCCTCATATGCCCAAAGGCCGCTGTAGAAAGCCATGGCAATGTCTCCATAGCTGGCTGAGGAGGTATCAAATTCAGTTGGGATCCCACCATATTGTCCCGTGGACACATTGTAGATCCCAACCCCGATGAGAATCACCATCGCTGTGATTTTCGTCCCGGTAAAAAATATTTGAATCCTCGTCGCGAACTTGGCGCTGTACACATTCACGAAGGCAATGAATACTGCAAGGCAAACAAACTCAATATTATAACGACTCTCGAAAATCACATCCCTTTCATTGTGATAGCAACTGCGGGAATCCCGCAGACAGAAATAACGTCATTTGATAATTAAAACACTTACGGGCGCACACAACGGCAAGGGCCTTCTTCGCCCATTCATAATCCGGCGAATTTTCCCAGCTCTTGTCCACCCCCATGGCATTGATAATAGGTTGGATAGTGTACTGGCCAAAGGTCATGGATATAATTGCCAGTGACGATGGTTTCAACAGTGTCACCGTCATCCACGCCATTAAAAATGCTGGTAGCTCTCCCCAGAAAGGATGCAAGGGTTTGAAGGCAGCCTGAAAGTAGGCATGCTCCGCACCGGAACGTGGAACCACTGTTCCCAGCTCACAATAACTTAAGGCCGCTGCAAATTAACAGAATATTCGTTGATTAACCAATCAAGCCTTCATCATGTGTATGGTAATTGGCAAATGTGGATTAGGACCATACTGAAAGTCGTGAGTACTCCGCAGGCCACCCATACGATCAAACTCACTGCTACGGAATCTGTTCGCTTGAGCAGACCCATCGGCGTCACAAATATCCCAGAGCCTGGAAGTGAAAATTAACCACAAATACAAATGTGATTCAGAAAAACATAAGATTTCCACATTATTGGAAACAATAGATTACAAAAGTCATTCAATTCGTCTAAGGTGGACATACCGATCATGGTTCCAACAATCATGGAAATCCCTCCGATGAGTCCTATTTGACGCTTCATATGGACCGTTTCCCCGGCCACCGGTTGCTTGAGGACTGGACCAGCGCTCTTAGCCGGCTCATTGAATATATCCACCACCGGCGCTCTATCTTCCAAGGGAATGTTCTCTTTTTCTGATACTCCAACGCCTCCGGTGTTAATGCTGGAGACATCTAATTGCAGAAAAGGAATGTGTTTAAAATTTGGGTCAAATCAATGCGAAACGTAGAATTTTCTTTAAATTCGATTTGATTTCAGGAACCGCCGGTGGTTGAGCTTGGTAAAATTAATGCATACACGTACACCCTCAGATTTTTGCACATTCGAAAAACTAATTCGCAGTCGTCACTAGTCGCACTGTAGCGTTAACATGTGCTGTATCACACATCCTGTAATTCAGCACTGTATGTGCCATTGACCGTTGCGTTTAAATGCAAACAGAAGGAAGAGGTACAGAGTTTTTTCGCGCCATTTGAAAATCAAATTCAAATAAGCAAAACTGTCGCTGCAAGCCTGTTGAATTGAAACACTGGCCCTCAATAAATCAATCCGCTACAATGGTCTAAACTTTACCTGAGAATTAAAGCGGACCCCGCATAAATATCAATAACATGTATAGGGTGAGGGTCCGAAATTTATCATATCACAGCATATCCCCCATAGGGGGCATCTGCAGGGGCAGGGGGCGTGAGTATGGGGGGAATGGCGGACGAAAATCGGCAAAAATTGTTGTCAACATTTATTGCCGATCCAAAATGCTGCCATTGTAGCAAATTCGAGGAGGGCATGTGTGCAATATTTCGGGCTTTTGTTGAATTGATACGTGCAGCGTGGCAGCCGCGGTCTCAGCTTGGAGTAGTGGCGCGAATCAATTACTGACTGATGATAAGGAAAGCTAATTGCAACTGTATCTTGCATTGTGTGTTTTGATTCACTACACGGTCAATATGTAGGCACAATTACCTCTGGAGTAAACAAAAGATTTTTGTGTACCTGTCGTAGAAGGATCAGCTTCGTATCCATCGTTCTCCATGTTTGAGTAAGTTTCACAAATTCCCAGACTGCGGGTGTCACTGTGAAGTTTCACATGGTAATTAAATTTTCCAACGCGCCATCTCACAAATATTCATAATATATTTTTTTGTAAATAATATATATATTTGGACTTTGATATACGTGGATTTTTCTCCAGAAGAAAAAACCTCCACAGCGGCTTCAAAGAGAATGAGTTGATAAGGCGGAATTGGGAACGGAGAATAATCGGACAGTATGCATCGGCACGTGCTCCAATTTGACGAGGACAACGGTATGGAAGCAATTGATTTAATTATTTTCAAAGAAAAACTTGGGCAACTAACCGTTTTATATAAATACGTTGTTTCAATCCCAACCAACCATGAGTTCCCCGTCGTGACCTTGTCAAAGTGGATTCGAAGAGAAAGGTGCGAGGAGAGTCCGATTCAAGGAATATCTGAGGGGTAATTTCAATAATTTCCATACTTTTACAGTTGATTCACAATGAACGAATAAATTCATAATGTGCTCTCTCGTCACCTTTTCGATCTCTTTCCTGATGAGCACAACTGAGGGATGACTGTGATGCGCCCTTGTCACACAGTAGTTTAAGTGGCTTAAGCCCTCAACAGATTCTCACTGTTGATCCTGCCACACATTTTACAGCCGGCCAGAGCTAATAGTAAGGGTAAGGAAGTGTCTCATCGTTCCAGAGCTCGTGCTATTACCTTTTGGGCCTCTGATTGCTTCAGTTAATGCTCTTTTCCCTTTCCCAGAATTATTGTGCTGTAGGGAGCAGGAGGGAATTTGGACGGGACTTCAGTGGGAGCTGCATGACCACTCGTCAGAAATTAAACAAGAGTTCGAGAATGCACTGACTAATATGTTCAACAGCCCTGGTTTCCACACATGTTAAAGTAAGAGTGTAACAAGGGAATGATAAGAGAGTGGACAGATTACACACATCATATCTCGCCGGCATTGTATTGTTCAAGCCGTAGCCTGAATCCCTCCTGGTACTTGATCCTGTCCAGTTCATCAAACTTGCCACAATGTTCGCACTTATGATGGCGGACGGGGGAGCGGAAGCCGGAAGATTTGATAGTGCAGTTTTTTTTGTAACAATTGAATTGATCACCATCATCATCAGGTTTGATGTGACATTTCTCTTTGGTTTGTTTACATTCTCTTCAAATGGAGTCTTATCATGTGGTGTGGTGATGCGTTTCATTTGAAGTTGGCGGAAAATCAATGCAGGAGGAAACGTGGCGGGGTAGAAATTCGTATAATTAATTTCGGGTATGCCGTCGTCGTCTCGTCTCCCAGGCCATTGCTGCACACGTTGGTTGCCAACGGAGCGGTGTAGATTTGTTGCACTGCAGACCAGCACATGCTATATGATGATTTGGTGTTCAAATTGTACTATGTATCCGTGGTCCACTTCGGTCGCACCGTGTTTATTTTCCCCAGGCAGACGAGACGTCGTCAGTAGCTACAGAATCCCTGGATTTCCTCATGAAAAATGCGTTCCAACCGATATCGAAACTGGCATGAGGAAACTGCACTGCGAACACGTGCTCATCCCATGGACTTTTTTCTAACTGTAAGATGGATTCTGTGGACTCATGTGTCGTCAGTGTGGGCGTGATAAGCTCAACTTGCTCCTGGTTATCTCGAGGTATTTTAAGTTGATATCAATCGGATCAAGTACGATTATCTCCGGTTTAATAAAAAGCACACAAAGGGACAAAGAACTGATGACGACTGCAGAATCATAATAAAAATGAGAGGCATCAATACGGCACGTGACCACTACTACTGAACGACCCTAAACTCCGGCAATGTTTGCAATGGTATTTGATGCATGCCGAATTATCATGGATCAAACAGTGACCTGGACCATTTTGGCGTGATTTAATCTCACCTCCGACAGGATCCGTAAACGTTTTTTTGGCCTATCACCAGTTCAGAGGGGTTTTCCCAAGTATTGCTCACTCACACACACAGATAATTATAGAGTAGAGGGTTTGGATTTTCGATGGGGAGATAAGGCTCCTCACCGCCCCAACCTTTGCATTCATTTTACTTCAGTCGTTGAGAAATGAGTATTATTACTTATATTTGTATTTACTATTGGGTACACCATTTTTTTAGTTTGTAAACACACTAATATACGAGCGGTCCGGTTGTTATTATTGAAATGTTTTCCACAATACAAGTTCATCTTATTTCTCCTCCTCTGCGGGAGTTCCATGGGATTCCTGTGGGTAACTGAAAGTCTCATAACTTGGAATTTTCCAGGGGCGCGCACAGTTTTCACTACTCCCATTACAACACAATGGTGACCCATCCAGTAGTGTTTTCCTCATCATGCTCTTCTAAGTAAATACTAATAATTCTAACAACATGAAAACCACTTAACATTAACGCTCAGTTTTACTACTACTGCTACTACATAACATTTAGTTCCAATACTTTTTCTATTAAACGGAGATGAGGACAATTTTGATGTGGATTTGCATACACACATGAGTCATCCCATTTGTGGATGAAGCAAAGCCATAATTGGTATTGCACATGGTCAAGATCAGTGAGGCATCTTCCACTCAGATAATTATCACACTTGCCACAAACGGTGGAAATTTAACATTTACATTTTTCCCCTACCAATTTAACACTGCCCGCACTACAGCTCAGGTTATAAGCCAACAACGACTGTACGACTTTATCTTAGCGCATGTCCGCCGAACTGACCATAAAATTACAAGATGGACGCTCAGCCTCATAAAAAATTGCTATGGCTACACGAACGACGGAATATAAAATAAGAAAAAGTATCGCACCAAATAATTAACATAAACATAGCACCACAATATAATACATTTCTCTAAAACGCATTTTATCACAATCCGCTACACACGCTACGGCTCACACACTATTACAAGTACTACTGTAACTGCGAACAAACGTGACGGAATAGTTTCAGCTTCCAGCTCGTCCGAACAACTGAATGACATACACCATACACGGAAACACGGAGAGTCATTTGTTCAATTCCTGACTCAACAAGATAGCACATGTATATACTATTCCTTAAACTAACATCCCAATATATTTTTTGTGCTTCAATTTTTATCATCATTCATGATGAAGGAAATAATTCATATGATTACACTAAAAGTTCCGTACATCTCCGTGTCAAGTTTACAGTTCATAAAAGTAATAATAATGATAGTTGTTCCAGAAAGAAGATATGTAATACTAACATCTCCAGCGCAAAGCAATGTCCTTATACATGCCACTACATTCTTTTCCACTCTCAGTCAGTGCAGTATAAGCATTGGAAGGCAATTATAAGACAATAAAATTCGAGATATCTCATCATCATCTGCATCATAATCATCTCTTTCTGTTCGTCATAAAAATATCAATTCCGCTATTCCGTGCCACTGCATTGCACACACGGCACAGACTCAAGCTTAAACTATTAGTTTGGCGGGGAGCACTAACTGACAGGAATACTACTTGAATACGCGATGGGGCGCATATATGATTTAACCAGTCAGTCGCACCGGCTAATCAGAATCATGAGAGCATTATTATTAATAGAGATATATTTTACATGGATACATATTTGACTTGATGCTCTGGCAAAATAATCATCCATAGTACTTCCGTCGAACATTCCGAAGCAGTCTTCTTCCAGTCAAATTGTCGGCCGGACATGTGCCACTATAATTGTGAAGAGAGGAGAGGATGTCTGCGGGATATCCGCACATATAGTCTCTCCTAAGGTGACCCTGGAGTCGTTGAGGTCTTGGTCGTCTTGTCCCTCCCATCCATTTCCCGACTGGCGGCCGACGACGAGGCTTTGGCCATAGAATCCTCCCCACCACCCCCGCGCCCACTCAGGCAAACTGAGCATGGCATGAGTCTCACATCTAAATGCATACGAAATGGCGACAATTAATGTTGAGGCCCGTTGGAGAACGTAATAAAATAATGAGGCTCGCGAAGCAAAGTGGTCAAAGTTACCAAGTTAAGAAAGTAGCTGGGTGGACCGTCTACTATAAAACTCTTTGTTGTCTCATGGTAAAGAGCTTTGCGTCGGGGTTAAAAGCCGCGTTAAAATGCCAAGTATTTATATTTTGCATCTCAATAATCATCACATTCTCATTCCACAGGCAGCAGAGAGGGGGGAACAGCCGACACAATCAGAGGCGGAGTCGCACTCACTATCACACTGACGAGATCGGGATCAAATCAAATTTCTTACATTTCCCTAAACTAGGATACTTCTTTTCCAGTGAGTCCAAGATATCCTGCTTGCACACATAAATGATGAAAATGGCGAAGGCTTGAAGGATGTTGATGATATCGATGGAGGCCCAGAACCAGGTGACCAGGACGCCGACGTGGAGCCACGATATAAATTCGAATACCCATGTGATGCCCATGACGAAAAAGAGCTTTGCAAAGATGACCAACCTGTGGGCGTAATGTATAGTGAGCAAGGGCTATTAATATAATTTCCTCAAAAAACTCCAATACAATACAATACAATAATATCATTTCCTTCGAAAATCCGCAGCGGCAGTTTATCATCGAAACATCGGATTGGAACTCACATCTGATGATTACTCTGATCCCTCTTCGACACGGCACTCGTCCGTTTCCTGTAGTGATACAGCTTGTACAGGGTGATGACAAAAAATACGAGATTACAGAGGAGCGTGGCCGCCACGGGATAGTAGATGTACAGCCCTTGAGAGTCTCCGGTTATGTAGCAGGTCTTTTGTCCGTACTTCGGAAGTCTTATTCCAGTACATTTGTCCCTGATAAAAAAATAGACAAAATATCTGGAGTCGCAATATGGTTAGACATGGCTAAATTTATTTGTTGGCATTAACTATGAATACCAGTGAAAAATCCAAAATGTTTTTTAAAAAAAAGGCAGTGCTGCACGCACTTCTATATACTCACCCAATCGTGAGATCCAAACAAACAGACACAAATACGATAAGACCGGGAATCCCCCATCCGATGAGTAGGTGTGCTATGAGTCGGAATCCTGGGGTGTTCTTTGATGGTGCTATTGAGCGGAACGTCCACCAGAGGTCAAAGCTGATCAGGGTCAACCAGCAAAACGTGGATAAGAAAAAGAAGTGGGCCAGAACACCTGTGTAGAACGAAACAGAATACAGATTACAGGTAGAGGTAGATTCAAAGTAAATCCGTGAGTGAGTGCTTTCCAGCTCTCTTGACTAATTATTAAATAGTTATTAATGCTGTATAATTTTTTATCTTATACTATAAAATAAAATAATTATAAATAATAAAATAATTAACAGTTATAAATAATAAACTAATTAACAATTATAAATAATAAACTAATTAAAAATTGTAAACAATAAAAATAATTAATAATAATAAACGGAAATTAGGAATTTAAAAACACTTTGATGACCATACACTCACAGTTGCCAGTCTACACCATGGCGACTCAGTCGTCATTTCGCAGCACGGGCAGTCGCCCATCCAACCACAACAACAACACAACTCGCCATACAAAATGGAGGAGACAGACTTCTTGAACTCACCGATAACAAAACAGAGCCTCGTTCCAACTAGGTACCAGAGCTCGATGCGGATGATGTGGGTGAGACCGAGGAAGATATAAGTGAAGAACATGGATGCTGTATGGCCCATTATGGTCCAGCCATGGATATTTTGCTGCTGCCAGAGCAGCCCGTACACAATGAGAATGAGGAGGAGAAATACGGACGACGAAATCATCACCACTCCGAAAAGGAAAGAGACGACGGTCTGTAATTGTCACAGAAAAAGCCGGAATAAAATAAAACCTTTTTCTACCAGAAAATAAATGAACTTACGGTCCGAGTGGGAATCGCACAGGAAAAAATCACCGTCTCGTCCTCAGTATTGTTAAATGGAGCGAGTCGGCCCACGTTCTGGATCCCATCGATACAGTACGTCCCGGGTGGGATTTCCCGCAACTCTGGACAATTGTGATCATCAAGTTGCTGGTAAAGTAACCGGCCATCCGTCTGTACCTTGAATCTAAATGCCACAGAAGTGCATTCCAACCTTGCTCTTTCATGTGCGATACGGCTATACAGTTATCGTATACTCTTCTGCATTTCATCTCTTTCCCCTTATACCACCATGCGCTATACGAGCTGGAACAGAATCCAAAAGAACGATTCCGAGAACTTACTTGAAACTCAGTACCGGCGTGATGGCCTTCCTTGCCTTGTTCACCCGCTCGGCCACCTCCTCGCTGTAGGGCAGCATGAGCAAGGGAGATTCGTCACATTTCAGGACTGTTTTCGGCCGTGTGTAAACAAAGTGAGGAATCACAGCCTTCTGCCCATCATCATTGTCCCAACCCTGATTGCCCACGTAAAACTTGGGGCTGAACTCCACCGGTCCGGAGGACATGGGCTCCCTTTTCGGTAGGAAACTCATGACTTGACCCGGTGGGAAACATTTGGGAACACAAGGTCTCGGAGCGGTACATTCCGGCTCACAGTACCTCACTACGACCAGGTTGTGCTCAGCCCTGCCACAAACCCACAAAGAAAGACAAACACTACGTGTATATAAATGGAGTTGTGGGACCATAAACTTAATGGAATTACTAGCTCAATAATACAGTAATGAACATATGTTACCAACCGCTTCACACAGTACTCGTCAGTATTAAAAAAGTCCCTTTTAATTTGCAAATATCCATTAGCGCGAAATCCAACGTTGCTGGTATCCCTCTCACTCGTTTTCTCACTTGATACTACGGATCCATTTGTATAATTGGAGGATAGAGAGATCTCCCGGGTTCGTCTTTCCTCACAAATAGACCCGAGAAGCTTCTCCCACGGTGCAGCCGCCTCCAGCCTGCTCCCGCACGATAAAAATTAGACAAACATATGCATATTTTAACGACCTCGAATAATTTTTCACAGGGCCTGTGAAAAGGGCCTCTGGAGGAAAATCTCTGTTTTCCCACATTATGTACTCACAGAACAAAAATACACTACCACAAACATACCAACCACACTGGCGAGAACTACCAACTGTCACCAATTCACAGACAATTAAAGCATTTCCCACACCGACAAAAGCACTTGAACATTAATTGGCCATGTTTCGAAATAGAAACGGGAAGAAAACTGACTGAGAGTGGTGGAAAACCACGCCGTTTGTACTTACACGAAGCTCAATTTTCCCGCGCCTTCTTCAGCAACTGCAAAATCCGGCACGATCCATTCTTTTCCATCTTTTCCGTCTTCCATGTCACTCGCGGAGCAGGATTTAATGGTTTTCACGGAATTTATCAGGTCCGTGCCAACTGTGGAGGAGCCCGGGACGGATGGACTACTCATGGTTCTCTCCTCACCACCAACAAAACCAGATCCATTTTCATCATCTTCCATTCCTCCCGGCAGCCTCGAAGAGTTATTGCTCGTCAGTACGAATGTCATCAAATGTTGATCCTCTTGAGTCTCCGAATCCACCCGGGCGATGAGAAACAACAAGCCCGTGAGGAGGGCGAACAGAAAGTTATTGACACCGTCCTCCATCCCGATTTCAGATCACTGCCTCCACAACAGCCTCCAAAATCCACCAAATGGCGCACGATGTAAGTATACTGTCAGGTGAGGAAAATATTACTAAAGGGAAAATGATGCGGAGAGACTTCATGATAAAATTTCTCAATGTGGACAATGATAGCTCAGAATTACTCCTATGGTGTCTCGGGGAAAAGGATGGCGGAGAGGATGACGGTGGAACGTTGGGACGGGGATTACCTCACAGCAATTCCTATGTGGCACCAGCAGCAACCAGCAAACACGCAGACAAGGAAGATGAGAGCAAATGAAAAATAAACTACAGGGAAATGGCTAGCCCCACTTCAGAGGATCCCTCACACAGCCTCATCTCCTGAACCGGTGAGTGAGACGGAAGGAAAAACAAACAAACCAACAAGTAATAATATACACAATGCTCAAATCTTCGACGCCAGGTTATCAATAACAAGATATTTTTAGAGATCCTCTCAAAGATAATAATGCACTGTACAATATTCACACGGATTCATTGGCAAAATCCACTGACTACTTCTCCTCTTCTTCTTCTTCTTCTTGTCATCCGCAGATGAACTAACTGACGGGGGACCTACAGCGAACAAGTGACTGCTTACTACTGTAGTCACAGTAGTCAATCCGCGGGTGACTGTTTCAGCTCCCGGCTCGCATCCCGCTCCGAGGCAACTTGACAGCCGAGAGGACCTTCCACCCACACATACATTTATATGTATACATTCTCTCATACTTCACGCAGGTCATGGTGGCCTCGGAATTGCCTTCTCGAGCTGTGATAACAGCTCGATAGGATTACAGCGCTTTCTCAGAAAAAATATCTTTGTGCTACACACCCTCCGCGCGTTGTCACGTTCCACCGGATCCTCCAACCCGTCCGTCCAACGGGTAATGTGACAAAAAGCAGCTGGCCGGCTCCCGTATTCCGCCGTAACCCGCGTCCGCTTTTTATCCAGTCAACAACCACTCACAGACGGACACTCTTACACACACAAATATTCACACACTCTCACCAGTACATCCATGCGCACGCCACAACCTAAAGTGAAACTATATACGTAAGAAGATCCGGAGTGAGACTGACTTTAAGCCAAACATACAGGGAACCGGAGCGTAATGGACTGTGAAATTTGTGGAGCCTACACGAGTCGGTCAGCAGGGTGAAATGATACGGAAATTCTTGTTTATGCACGGAAGATGCCCATATCGCTATGATGACGGCGGTGAGTCAGAGTTTTAGCACTGCTGGAGAGAGTGAGAGGGAAATTATTTTAGTGGAACAGACTGCTGCTGCTGTATAGCTCTTTGTCCCGCCCCGCAGAGATATTAATAATATTAGTCATCATTTTGCCGCAAAATCCCTCTCTATTGTTGCAAAACACTCCCATGCAGTTCGTGGACGCAAATAACGTTAGTTCATTCCCTATGTATGTATGTGAATACATGTATAAATGTTTTCGCTGACGACTCCACTACACAACTCACGTCACGACTCTTTAACATGTAACCTTGCAATGTGCGTTGTGTCATCCCAGTGGCTCTGTGTGTCCTCCAGAACACTACCACTGCGGAGTTGGTAACCTTCCACGATGTAATGTGTGTGTGTAGTTCTCACTGAGAGCATCGTTAGGGGCGACGAAGTGACGACGCGTTTTGAGCAGCTGGATGAGTTTTGGGTGCAGTCTTGTGTAGTAATAATTCGTCGTGCCCTTCGTGACCCAATCTAATGAAAAGCTAATTAGTTTGGAAAGCCAAAGGCTCTTAGAAGCTATATGGAATTATCCCTGATTGTATACGATTCGGAAGCGCGCCGTGATGCTCAAAGGGGAGTATAATGGGATGGTAATTGGATTTTCCGGTCGAGACATATGGGCAATACAGTTTTATCCGGTAGCCAGCCAGTAGCCATATATGGAGGCAGCTTGAGTAAGGCACTCCTCGAGTCCATTCCTCTATAAGTGACAAAGACTGTGTGTGCGTGTGTGTGTGTGTGGATCCCTTCTTGGTACGGAATAAAATATATCGTTTTGCCAAAGGCATAAAGACGTCCAGAAAAGTAGGAGTCACTGTGGTGAGTTGCGGTAACATTTCTACACCGGCCATAAGGTCACCGTCACCAGGGAGGTATTGGAGATTTTAGTAATGGCTCTTGCGTAACCTCCAATGTCTTGACAAATACTGTCGTCGGGGGTAAACACTCAAGTGTCACCAAGGCACCGTATAACATGATTTCCACCTAAAAGCTATATTATCAACATGGGGACGTCCTGCGGGTTCACAGTAACATTATTGGGCTGTGACACGGCGCAACTCCGCGACCTTACTGCGGTAGTCACCTTGGTTGAATTACACTGCGCTCAGTCAGGTCCCCCAGCTATGAGATACTCGCTAACAAGGGCCAATATTCAGATGTCCGCGGCGCGTAGCATCTACTCCATACACAATGCTATGAGCCTGTCCATAAATATGCTCGCTAACAAAGCAGGAGGTGCGGAAACTGAGGTTTCACCCCACAAGAGTCCCAAAGTTTCGGGGTCAATCGATGCAAAGGGGGGAGTACGTGCTAACTGGAAAATCCTATGTTAAATCCCACAAGAAAATACCAGATTTCTATTTCGAGGGAATTTTTAAAAGTACCGCAAAAATCCCTCTCCAGTAGTTGTCGTGTAGTTATTATCGAATTGCATGGTTTAGCAAACCAGTGTTTCACATATTTTGAAAATTTCGCGGCGTTCTCAGCCAAAACGTGTGAGAGTCAATTTTCGGCGCATGTGTGTTATTGAGTACTGGCTCGAAATGGAAAACTGGAAAATCCTTATGGGATTTAACATGGGTTTTTCCACTGCGCACGTACTCCCCCCTTTGCAAATATTGACCTCAAACTTTGTGACCCTCGAGAAGGGTCAAACCTGAGTTTCCGCACCTACTGCTTTGTTAGCGAGCATATTTATGGACAGGCTCATATCATTGCGTATGGAGTAGATGTTATGCGCCGCGGACATTTGAAAAGCGTCCCTTGTTAGCTGAGATACCTCTTGGCTGGCAGACCTAGCCGGGTTGTTGCAATCCGTACATAATATATTTACATTTCAGATGTCAGGTGTACAGCAGTGCAGAGTTGATGAAACTCTCAAAATCCCCAGAGTATTACACACCCTGTAGATGCGGCCCACCATCTTGTACACCTGCAACTGATATAAATAAGCATGTTATACTGACATGGAACAAATAACAATAATAATGATAACCACTAGCTAGCAACTGTGACTTGGAAATGAATATATATGATGTGAAAATTGTTCGAGTAAAAAAATCCTGGTTTCCATCGTAATTTATTTATTACAGCGTCCCCGCCAAACAAGCCACAAAGTTGAGGAAAGATGTGTGCATGAAGAGAATGCCGGTTCCGTAGTTGTAGATTCGGGCAGAGTAGGCTGCGGTCAGGATGAAGCCCAAGAAGACGGCGAAACATAAATGTGCCGGGAGAAAATCTCTGGCTCCGACCAGCTGTAAAGCAAACAGAGGCGAAAACTACTCATTACACACTTTTCACTTGTTATTATATACCTTTCGTGCGCGCTGCGGTGCGGTGTGGTGGTGGCAAAGACGAAAATGCCGACGGGAGAGGTGTCTTCACACCACCTACTTTACCTACGTCTTGCATATTCTTAAAGAAATTGTAGCAAATTATATGAGCCGGCTGACTCACAGTAAGAATTCAGAAATGAAAGTTCCCAGATTGCGTGGTGTACTAGTTCAAAGCTGTACACAGTAGTAGTGCTGGCCAATGAGCCACGGCCGCCTTCCCATCATCCCAAAACTTTACCTTCCGAATATGCCACAACAGCGTCACTTCCTGTGTCCCGTCCGTGTACACATGTACGGGGGATCCCAAATATTTTGCACCCGAATATTCTTTGATCATATTGAGTGTGAATGAAAATACTGCTATTAATGCAATCATGGCTGTATAAGTCGAGGCGTGCATCTTCGAAAAAGAGCAGATAAATCTTGTGTACACAAACTAGTTTGGGGACACCCTGTACGCCCTTGCTGTGAGTTGATCTATTTACCATTTAAGATTTGGGCAATATACTACCTACATGCTAACAGAGTGCAGTACGAGCAGGTGATGTGATCATTGACGTATGTATTGACTGACGAGAAAAATACCTTTGTGCTTAACACACTCCAGACGAGTTGGCAGATCCCGATGGCTAAGGCGAGCATGGCGGTGATTTTGAGGTCATCCGAATCTTTAACTATCACATCACAGTCTGGATGGAGCGCGATGGCTTTGTAAATGTCGTCCAGTAGGATGGATGAGACAAGGATGAGGAGCACTGCGAATACCTGAAATAAAATCCGAAACCCCGATGGAAGATCTCTGTCTGTATGAGCAAAAGATATTCCAAGATTCCATACAAGATGACGTTTGGCACCATCGAGGAATGCGGAGAGTTTATGTTGGAAGATGCATTAGATTACAGCTATTTTCGGATGCATACCATGGATGTGATAGGACCGCCGAGGAGGCACAAGAGGCTACTCTCAACTTCATTTTCCGGGTTCTCAGGAGGAATCTTCTTCTCTTTGTCCCCGGGATGCGGGTGAATCACTACCGCCATGCTGGCTGCCTCCTCATCACCAAGCTTCGCCTCAGCCGCAGACTTTTCACTCTGTATGTATGAACATGTTTAAGTCTCACACTTTCAAATTAAAAGCGCGGCAAAATCAAATGACGGCCGTTATGATGTTAGCCAAGTTCAGCAATATGGCTCTTATCATTTTATAATTTATATCAAAAATATATATATTGTACAGAAAAGTGTAAAATGTTTTGTCCGATCCGAAGGTGATCTTTTGACGAAAATCCCAAGAGTTTCAACTCACCTTGGGAATATCCATTCAAGCTCGTCGTTGAAGATCCTGACGTTAGACTGGGAACCTCTGTACTTAAAATCTGAGAGTGAGACCATTATGACAGACAATACAAGCATTAGACCTTTATTGAAGTATATTTATACAAATGGAATTGTGACAGAGTGAAACTCCCGGTTTAGAACCATTTCCGGCTGATGTGGAGGTCGGAAATAGTAGTAATTGGCGCATTCAGCCTTAGTTATTACTATGTAGAGTATATACGGTTGTGACAATCATTGCAGTGCTAGTTCCGTGATGTAATTGGTTTAAAAATGTCGTTAAATGTTGGATCTCAATCATTCTCCGTCATTTTATTAGCTATAGCTAGATGGCTACGAGAAAGTAAAATGGGTGCTCAATATCCGTAATTATGGTACGCTGTTCGGAACCATTCGAGCAGAGAGGTTAATGCTGAGCATTTTTGTGAATTAATATTGATGGACACACTGGTGCACCAACCATCTCAACCATCACCAAGTGTATTGAGGTACCCACATGACCCCGTAGTACAGAGAAAACCGGTCGTCCGAAACACGAAAGGAATTGGACGCTGACACAGAGTCAAAAAGGATGAGAAAATGAGCAGAGCGTATATAGTAATTGGACCCTAAAAAATCATGAATTTTGTCGCCAGGAAGTCCAACATTTGTCATTTGTATTTTTAAAAAACTCAGTTCCCCGCCGCGACTATGTAGAAATGTTTACCTACTGTTCCGCTTTTCAACTTTAATAAACGGATAAATTATATATATGTTGACCCCTTTACTTTTGTTGTTTCTTGAGTTTGATGTTGGAAATACTGGAGTTTTCCAAGTCCCTTTCGATCTATCACAGATTATGCAAATGAGAAAAGGTATGCATATATTTTTCGTACACGTTTTTCCACTATATTTTGTAGAGTCAGAACATTTGTTTGTGCTGCGGAAATCCAGTGTAATTTTCTGATAGGATCTTGCGTCAGGGTGTTCTAATAAACTTTGGCTACGAAGCAGAAAAAGTCTATTATAGATTTGGCATCTGGGGTGATAGCTTGTTGTGCATATATATAAATAGCAATCAAGATTCACTCATTCGTCCCAAATACCAACTGCTCAAACAAATTTCGGTGATCCCAGATTGGCTGCGTCGACGGGCGTTGTTGAAGGATGATGCGGTTGATTATTTGCAACAAAAAAAAACTACGAGTAAATCGACGTCATAAGCCTGGCTCAACAATAGCATACCAGGGTAAAAAATGATGCATGCAATGTGTGAATGCGAGAAGAATGGAGTCGCGCGGTTTGGGACATCCGCTGATCCGCTATTTGGGTGCGCTGTTATTTGGTCAACGGGAATCATGTTAGGGATCACATACAAATTCCATAATGGAAACCGACCCTTTGCTCCTAACTTTCAAGGTCTCCAATAAGCAGTACATGACATTGAATTTGTAGTTAGTATCCCACTTGTGTCATATCTTTACCACATTCGTCTAAAATCTATCATGATGATGACTCCCCTCGTAGTGATTCTTGCCGCCATTTCTATCGGAACTCAGGTAAGCTCATAACTTGGATTTCGATTCCTTTAAAGTTGTATTAAAAAGTCGTGGTACAATGGCAATAATATACATTTCTGTATGTTCCACAATGTGTCAAGGCTGTCCCCAACGATCGCGGTGGCAACAGACCTGCGTTTACTGTGACTACTGGTGAGCTCACAACGTCCACACAGGTAGTAGTACGTAATCCCAGTAAGGTAAAAGTGTAATTTGACACGCTAATTCTGACATTATTTGCTAAAAAATGTTAATTTTAATTTTTAAATAATTTTAATTTTTAAATAATTTTAATTTTTGAATAATTTTAATTTTTAAATAATTTTAATTATTAAATAATTATAATTTCAAATAATTTTAATTCTTAAATAATTTTAATTTTTAAATAATTATAATTTCAAATAATTTTAATTCTTAAATAATTTTAAATTTTTAAAATAGGTTATCCAAACCCGGCAATTGGGACCAATTAATCCCATTCAGCTGGCTCAAGCTGTGATCAACATTTTGCGAGCATTTAACTTCACTCCATCACCGTCGCAAATACTCCAGATTTTCAACTTTGTCCGCCAGCTCGTGGGAATCATCCAGCAAATACGGGAGCAAACTCTCCCGATTTTGAACGCCTTCAATCAAATATCTCAGGCACTCGCCACCATTTTCCGGTGCGAAAGGAATCCTAGTGTCTTGGACGCAGCTGTGCTCAACATTCTTCTCCAGCTGGTGTCTCCCTCCGCGGCGCTCGCGCTCGGACCACCCAGTTTTCTACCACCACCATCAGCTTTGGTAACAACATCCTCCCCGAACCCAGGTACGACTGGGACAACTTCCGCCCCAGAGGTGAACAACGTCTACAGCTCGTAACAACACGAAGTTGAACCACACGAGCGTACGAGTTACTTTTTAGAATTTATTCCTCCAAACACTACCGTACAATATGTGTGAGGAAAAGACTGGGAAATCCAAAGTAGAAACAATAGTATTGTATCCGTAAATTCTTCGTGCTTCATCATATCATATGCATTAATGGTGCGGTGCTCCTGAGGCGAGTAGTAATTTCCTTACTAAATTAAAGCCGGGCGTACACTGAGCAACTTTCTTCCGTCGTCACAGAGAATTTCAATATTTTTGTCCCCACTTCCAATCAGTTGTCACTTCAGATATTTCAATATTCATCAATCATCACCTGCACGATCATATTTGACCACTACTGACCGAGCGCAACAGTCTATGACGCTCTTATACATCATACTCTGAATTCTCCACTCTCAAATACACACCTCTGGATTTTCACAAGATATTTTCCGACAGTTTCAGATGAGCCAACAAGAACATTGCTACGCGTACGCCTATGGCTAAACGATTGGAAGAACATAAATATATTTATACAAATGATGGACGCGAACCAGATGGTAAATTTAACCACTATACTATATAATTATAATAATAGTACAAACGACTGACTAAACGTTACTGAGCCAGTAACAAAAACAAAAAAAATAATAAACCATACAACCAACCAGTCTTCAGCATTCGGCCGCCCGACGAGGGAAAAAAACAAATGAATGTCTGCTTGTTACATCTAATATCACTGTAGCATATGTGGGACTACAGGGAAATGACGAGAAAAATAAAATCATATACATTTGTCTTACAAATAGCTGCAGTACTAATAATAATAATAATAGTAGTAGTACTAATAATAATAATAATAATAATAATAATAATTACAAAATAAATACCGTTTGGCTCCACCTGCGCCCAACACGTAAGACAGGACACAAAATTAACAGTATAAAGTAATAAATTCCGACTTAACACAATATACTTATTCCATACTTATTACTATACGAAATACTTATTCGTCTTTCAAAACACAAAAATCCCTACAGCATACGAAAGAATCACAATAATTTTTTTGCAGGATTTTACAACTACTACTACTTATTTAAATTTTTTATAAAGGTCGACAGGTCATATTCCTCAGTGTATAATTCATCCTCCCACAATTCTGGAATTTGTTCAAGGACATTTTTGTACGCTCCAACCAACCCTCCCACATCCTCCTTCTTCTGCGGCTTTTCTTCATCCGTATTCCCTTCCAGCACGAACAAGTCGAGCAGCTGAAATAATAATAAAAATAAAATAATAAACACTCTTTTATCTTGCATGATGATCGGCAGTGGACGGAAGGGAAGTCTTGAAGTGAAATTACCTGATCAGTGGCCATCGTTTCGATGCATGAATTCTCCTGACTAATAACCGTATTGGCCGTCATGAGCTTAAACTTCTGCAGCCTGTAATACAAAGTAGAGACAATCCCGATTAATTCACAACGTTAACAGGAGCAACAGAATCTGTAGAACTCGAACCCCGCACTAATAGCTTACCCCATGATCTTTTCCTCCAAAGTTCCCCGGGTGATCAGTCGATAGACATTGACCACTTTTTTCTGACCGATTCTATGTGCCCGGTCCATTGCCTGTAAATCACGCATTGGGTTCCAGTCGTGCTCCACAAATATTACCTGCAATCATTTTCCATCCAAGGTTAAAAAAATATGAGAAGATGATAAAAATTTCTTTACAAACAAGAGATGAAGGACATGGAAAATGGCAAATCACCGTGTCAGCTCCGGTCAAATTCAATCCAAGGCCACCCACTTGGGTCGTCAGCAAAAGAACATCGATGGACGGATCGTTGTTAAACCTAGTAACCACGGAATGGCGTTGGCCCGCCGGTACGCTCCCGTCAAGTCGCAAATACGTGACAGTGGGCATATGAGTTCTGCAACAGACAGATAAATAGGAAATTCATTCGAAACTCTAAAACCAAATCAGATCCGCACCAGCCCTGAGCAACACGTACTTGAACAGATCATTCTCCAGGATATCCAACATGACCTTAAGTTGACAAAATATTAAGGCACGATGCTGGCTCACAACTTCCACCCCTTCCAGCATAGAATTCGTCGATTCCGCCGCTCCAATCCCACAGTCCAATAAAAGTTGCCTTGGTTTGAAAAAAAAACAAAAATAGGTTATTAATCATGTCCACCACCACTACTGACATCATTACACTAGTTACAGATCCAATTAATTACACGTAACAAAATCATCGTACAGAAAACCCTGCGGCACTCGTCGAAACGTCCCAAACTGGAACCCGGCTTACCTGAGAGCTGGAAGTTTGGCACTGTGCGATATATCATTGAGCGTCGATTTGGTCGTAACGAGGTGATTCATGACGCTGGGGTACTTGGGATGCTGGGGTGTGAGAACCAACTTAGGATGATTGCAAACTTTCCGCAAGTATTGAAGCGCCTGGAAAATGTGCGAATGCTTCGAGGCATCATCCGCACAAGTGGAGAAAGTATCCCGCAAGGACTGGTGGGCCCTGGTGCGGGCAAAGTCTTCATACAATTGCTCCTGAATCGGACTCAGATCACAGTAGTAGTCCTAAACAGTTGGCAAAATCATTAGTTTCATTCAAAAAAATACTTTTTATTCAATTTTTTTTTTCATTTGAAATTGGAAAGCTGGGGAAAAATATGAATTACCTGCGTAATTTTCGGTGGCAAGTCCTTGAGCACATCCTCTTTGAGTCGTCGGAGGAGGAAGGGCAGGGCTTGCCTGTGAAGGGATTCCATGGCGAGGGCTCCGGCTTCCTGGTCCTTTGGAGAACTCTTCGGGTCCCTCGCCATGAGGATCGGCCTCGCAAATCGGGTTGAGAACTGCTTCTCCGTCCCCAGGAAGCCCGGCATGAGGAAGTCGAACAGGGACCAGAGCTCCAACACATTATTTTGAATTGGGGTGCCGGACAGGATGAGGCGATGATTCGCCTTCAGTTGCTTTATTGCCTTTGAAATCTTGAGTGACAAAAAAAAGCAGAACATTAATAACACTGGGACATGCTCTTTTATGATGGAAATCAATATAAAAATTATTAATTATTCAAAATAAAAGTATCAGCTAGTAGCATTAAAAAATATGATTATAATGATTATTATTATTAAAACATAAATATATAAAAATAAAAAAATAAATATTTAAAAATAAAAAAATAAATCTACAAAAATAAAACAATAAATACATGAAAATAAAAAAATAAACATAAAAATATGCAATAATAATGATAATAGTAATAAACAGTTACTGATGACGAGGGACCCACCTTTGTTTTCCCATTCTTGATGATGTGACCCTCATCAAGAATGCAGTAATTCCATCGGATGGACGAGAAGAAATCAATATCATTTCGGACAATATCATAGGAAACAACGACTAAATTATGGTTGCTCATCTTCGACTTTAACTTATTTCGTTCCACGGGGGGTCCGTGATAGTGCAGTGGGTTCAAGTACTCCTTCGAAATGAACTTGTCCACTTCATACACCCAATGGCCCGTCAATGTCGGAGGACATATCACAATGGAGGGTAGCGGAGCATTATCAGGACTTGCATCCACCTGGAACAAACGCAGAGGAAAAATCATTCCGCATTCCGCAGCAGTTTTAAAAACTAAAATTGCACATTAAAATTTGTACCGCATAAACAGTGCTGGCTAGGGGAAAAAAATCTACCTTATAATTTTCCGCACGATTAAAATGGTCACTTCCGAGTATGCAAATACTCTGAAGGGTTTTCCCCAACCCCATGTCATCACACAATATCCCATGGAGCTTGTACTTGTTCAGGAAGCCCAGCCAGTTCACTCCCGCCTGCTGGTACGGGCGGAGCTCTGCATTGACCGGAACGGTAATCTTATACTCGGGGATTTTCGTGGGATTGAGCAGCTGCTCCAAGAACTCCCGCTGCTGCCCCTTCTGCGCCGCGAGATCATCCGGCAAGTCGGGCGGATCCGGTACAGCTCCCTCCAGGGGCATCAACCGGACCAGCGTGGCAAACGTCAAGGAGGCCAACATCCGCACGGAGTCATCCTGATCACTCATTCGGCCCAGCACGGGGACGACGAGCAGAACGATGTATGGGAGCAAGTCCAGTCCGAGCCGGTCCACGACGCACCAAATGGCCTCGATCGCACCCTGCCTCATCACGTCACTCTCGCCGGCATCCAAACGCGGAATGATCTCCTTCGCCACCGTCGGCATCACTTTCTCCGGCATGAGGGAAGCCCAGACGGCCAAACACCTGGATGCCATATGTCGAACGGCCCGTATCTTGTGGCCCAGTAGAGAGCAAGTCCGACCGATTTGTTCCTCCACCTGCAAAAGTGAAGAGGAGGCACGGGAAAGGCATTAGTGATTCGTACCAATTGAGGGACTAACAGGTAATGAAATGCCGGGTCTTCTTACATACCTTGAGAAACAAATCACGGTGGAAATGTGGGGAAATTATTTCCAATATCTGAAGCGCGTCGATGACCTTCCGAAGATGATCCATTTCGTTTCCTAAATCAAACAACATGACGGTACTATTAATGAGAAAAAGATTTGTCATAAAAACAATAAAAAATTATGATAATAAATAATGACGACAAAAAATAATAATCAATACTAATAAAAAACAAATAAAAATGATAAAAAAATAAATAATAGAAAAAATAACAAATAACAATGCTAAAAAATAATAAATACTAATAAAAAATAAACAAATAACAATGCTAAAAAATAATGAATGATAATAAAAACAATAGCAAATACTAATGATATAAAATAAACAAGAGTTAGATATGAAGTGAAACATATTATCCTGATCACAATGCTTATTCCCAAAACTTATCTCAAAAATTCCAAAAGCGCGCCAAAATACGAAGAAAATTGAATATTATACCCCCGGTCGTGGATTCCAGTGCACCGAAAGTGAGTTCCCACAATCTTGCCGCTTTGACTGGGACTTCCGTTCCAAAGTGCTGAACCAGCAATGAGAGAGCAAACGTCGCCCCGCGCCTCTGGATCCGAACGGCCTTTTTCCCCTCGACATTTGCAAGCTCCTCACTCTTGCTCAGCTTCTTCACAGGGAGCCCGGAGCCATCGGTTCCACTCGTGTAATTTGACAGGGATAGGATGCCTTCAGTGTCGTCGATGGGCGGCGTAAAATCTCCGTCAGAGCAAAGGAACGCCGTTAAATTCTGAATTATCTTTGGAATGGGACAAGGCGATCTCGTCGTGACGAGATCCATCAAACGGCACAAGTGCTGAGCTGACTGACGTTGGAACAGTTCGTTTTCCTCCTTCCGAAGGGATTCCATCAGGGGTTTCACCACAGGATTCAGTTTATCCGGCAGATAGTTCAGAGTACAAACGGCTCCGGAAACTGCAGCGAGCATCCTATTTAATAAAATTCCACAAACGATCAGCCCAAAGGAAGCCTATTAAAAACTTGTCTCTTACAATTTACAGAATCCACTCACAACTTACATGGTATTTAAAGCGGCAAATTCGCTTGTAGTTTGTGACCACAAATTCCAAATCGTTTTTCTCCTCTCCAGCAGAGTTTCTGAAATTTTGGATTTTTTAACCTGCTGCTGAATGATATTTTGCATTGCGTCCCCGCTCAGCACTTGAACCTGGTCGAAGGAGAATAGAGCGGCCCCGCTGGCCGCATCCACTTCCGGCGGCAGCGGGACTTTGTAATGCTTCAGCGTGGCCACGAAGTCCCGGCATTCACTCTGAAGGCGCGTGAAGCCCAGTGCAATTTCGTCGAAATAAATAACTTCGTTAAGACAATCAATCAACTTTTTCCCGAGTTGAACGTAACTTTCACACCGACCCCCATTTGCATTGAGTTCTGACTCCGAGCTCCCGCTCTTCCCATTCTGCAGCACAGGACCAACGAGGCCGCTGTACTTTTTCACAGAATCCTCCGGATTCGGCCAAGCTGAAATCACGAGGGACGTCACCGTTTTTTGCAGGGCTGATCGTGAATTTAAGTAGACCAGGATTATGCGCACGAAACAGTCCATGGGGGATTCTCCAATGGATCTACAACAACAAATTTGCATCATTTTAACATTTAAGACCGATAATATCAATTTCGATTCATAAAAAAATAAATGTCATCTTAAAATTTTAAAAATCACTTTGATTTTTTTTAAAATTACATTGTTTTACAAAAATTTAAATTCGTTCCAACTTTCAAATTTAGGTCTTACCCAGGTGGAAGCGGTGACACGATGTACGGAACCAATTGACCCAACATACTCGTGAGTATGAGCCTCGTCTCGGCAATTTTTAAAGGGTCGCCTTCCCCACTCCCACTCATGTAAAGTTTGGCTGAGCCGTCCGACACCGCTTTTGCTCTTTTCCCATCATCCACCTTGAACCAAAAAAATACTTGTATCATACTTGACGTTTTACATCTTCAAAAACCAATATTCACACATCCTTACACCAGGTTTCGACGCCACAAGGAATGCTGGATCAATTGCCACGCGGGGTGGCTGCATCGCAAGGCAAAGCCAAGTTCCGAAAACAGGACAGGCGGCCAGGAGCAACGTGTCAAGTCGGCTTGATCTGAGTAAATCCTTCCACACGGCAGGTATCAAGTGGAGAACCTCGGGGTTGTGTTCCAGTAATGCTCGCTGATACACGTGCCGCAATGTTTCCTGCAAGGGCACCGGACTCAGCGGAGTCACGCTGGGATCCAGCTCAGTTAATTTCTGAAGTGTCATCAATGCCGATTTCCGCACTGACGACGAGGTATGATGTAAGAACGGCCACAACCGCGGCATCAGAGCGTCCAAACCCCTACAAAAAAAATTATTCGATTCAAATGTGAAACCAGAAAAAAATTCAGTTTTATACTCGGTAATGGTAAATACCTGAGGTTACTACGGGCAGTGGGATGGGCAAGAAGGGTGGCTAGGAGACCCATAATAGAGTTACACGCGGAGGAGAGATCATCAAGGTCAGCCAAGGAGTCCCACAGAACATTGACTACAGACGGTGCTTCGGCGGGGAGGCTGGAGACGATCACATCGGCAACGGGGATAAGGGATGAAGCCGCCACAGCTGATACGTCATCCACTTGATCCGATAAACATCGGAAAACGGCAGGGAACACTCGAGGTAGAAGCTCCGTCATTAGGTCCTATACAGAACGAGCAACAGAAAATCTGAGTAATTTCACAGTTTCATAATTTCAAACAAATTATTCAACTTTCAATTCAATTCAATTTCAAATGATCAGATTATTGGAAATTGAAAGTTCAAATACGTAGCCGTAAATTTTCCAACAGATCTCAACGGAATAAAAACAAATTAAATTACCCGACGCACAGCGAAGAGGTACTTCAGACCCAATAGCGAACCATGTCGAACTTCCCACGCGGGTTGACTTAATAGTAAGATTAAGATATTGAGCAATGCGGACACACGCTCCGGAGACATCAGGGTAAGCAATGTACCCAAACACTGTGAACAGGTTTCCCGAACGGGGGCCACAACTTGGTCCGTCACAAAATCTCCAAATCTGTCCAACGCTAAGACGGAAACAAATCTCAGGGACAAATCTTCTAGCCACTTCTGATGGTACTCTGCCGACTGGAAATTTTAAAAAATTCACAAAATTTCAATGTTATTATTATTAGTATAGATTAGGTTTACTCCGGTGGACTATTTTCATGTCAATTTTTGTAACTGTGAATTCAATCCACGCACCAGGGGAGAACCGCTTCGACGACCCCCACTCCGCCCATGGATCCGGATGACATCACGCAGGGCCGTGGCTGACCCATGCCTCACTTCCCACTGAGGGTGAAACAAGTCGTTGATTAAAATGTCCACCCATCCGGACAAGGGCCACTGACCATCCTCGACGAGAGCGTTGAAGTTGGCAATGAAGTCACCGAGGTTGGACAACGGACCAAAGTCCACCGAATCCTCCCTCTTGAACTTTTTCCCACCGTCATCCACAGCGGACTGAGATTCCAGCACTTCCCTCGACTTAGCTTTCCGTGCCCGCCGTTTCGCCAAGTTGATTTCCCTCGAGCTCAGAGGTTCTTCATCCTCCATGAAAACACTGTTGCAACTATTGCTTCGGTCCAACTCCATCCTCGACATCTTCTCCGGTCTCTTCCCACAACTCTTCCGCTCTTGCGACGGGACGAAAATATCATCCTCCAACACCTCCGTTTCCCCCGCGATCAGCCCATCCCCCGTGACGAGGTCATCATTGGAAATAATATCAGAGGTATCAATCCCAATCTTCTCCGCCATGTCCAGGCCCAGTCTCTTGTTGATCAAGTCTCTCTGTTTCGTGGGGTCGGAAGGGTCAAAATTACAACTTCCCTGATCAAATACCTTGGATTCGGAGGCCATGAGGAAATTGGCACTCGACGACAGCAGTCTGTTCACATCAAATGTTTCGAATGTCAGCTGTTCCAGTCCGCTTGACGGAGGGGTTGGAGTCTCATTTTTCTGGTTGTTGCCACTGCTACTACTACTACTGCTACTACTGCTACTCCCCTGATCCTCTTCATTTTCCACTTTGATCATGGCCCCACATTGATCTGGCCAGACGGGTATTTGTGACAGGATGGCTTCCACGGCCTGACCCGCCGCTATCCTGGTTTCCCATGATGGGGATCGTAGGCATTTATGGACACGCTGGAGTAGATACGGTAGTTCATGGGGGTGAAGGCGCTGAACCTGACCCAACTGCTGGGCTGCCGCTTTCCGTGTCGAAGGTGTCGATCCTGTCTCTAGAAGGACGAATAGCCGGTCTAGCCTGGAGATGCGCCAAAAAACAGAACCTTTTTTCAATTCCGTGGTAATGGAATCACACAAGTGTCAAACTTGTACTTGGGACAACTGTCTAAACCGTATAGTAGAGACAGAGAGAGAGAGAGAGAAAAATCATTTGTTGAAATTAATTATAAACTTTCACAAGTCAATAAATCCCAAAGAAAGTCAAATTTATATAGCACGTGTGCTCTCCATATACTACATCATTTCTCCCGCTTCCCGTCCAATCGGCACGGAGTAAATCTCAAATGGTTGGACTTTTCACTCAAATTTATCTCTAACCTTGATGCCATGAATTTGGGGAAATTAATGCAAATATCCCAAATGCCGGCCTCGTCGGAGCAGAATCTCAATGCACGACGGCGGAAATACGACAAGAGGGTCCTGCCGTTCCTCCGTCACAACAACAACAGCAACAACAACAGGAAGAACAACAAGGGGCGCCGCCAGAATCAACCTACATCCCACTTCAACCTATCTAGCTGTAATACACTCCTCTCGGACCAATTCTCCCGGAGAATATTCCCTATTCTGACCTGCAATAAAAACAATTTTACATTGCAAGCACATCCGAAAATCGTAATGGAGGATAGGAGAGAGGCACGTCCGTCCTTCTCCGCAGGCATATTTATACTGACGGCAACCTCTGCCTCCTGCCCGTTCTCATAACCTCTCAGTCTGCGACTGTACCACTTGTACCTACACGAGAGTGCTATGCGTTGAACGAGCATTGAGTACACTCTCAATGGTACACCACAAATGTCAGTCCCCTCCCGCTCTAAAACACGATCACTTCAACGCACTCAGTTTCTTCGGGAGAATTTCAGCGCGGATATTCAAAATTGGTTTGTTATCGTGGAGTTTCCATCAGAGATGGGCAGAATCGGTACATAGTTCCTAATGCGGAACTGAACCATCACTCGCTATTATTGCTGATAGTTCTAGTTTCTAGTTTACACAACTAGTTAGCACAATTTCATACTAATAAAACGTGAAATATTTCCAAATACATTAAAGTCTCCTACATTAAAGTAGCAGCCTTGCGTAACATGGTCATCTTGTTACAGCATTCAATTTCGTGAGCCCCTCACGGCTTTTACTGTGCAATTTTCAAGGCTTACATCTAACGGTTTTCCTCAAAATGGTCACATCATCTGTATGCCCTGATTGATGAGCGTAGTAAGGAGACTAAACTGAAATTTACTTAATATTCAACTACTATTAGCGCTATGAATAGTTCAAACGAGTTTTCACATTAGTAATGCACTATTTTGCACTATAGTTCTAATTTTGATCACCAGAATTCAGAATAGTTCTAGTTCATTTGGATTTGAATTTTCAATAGGACAATGCGAGTGCTAGTGCAATCGAAGTGCCCATCCCTGGTCTCCATTCAATAACACGGAGAGCGTGGAGGCTTACAGGATAGGGTTTATTATAGGGACTCTTAAGCATAGCATGCTTGCTTCTCCTGCAGCTGTCCCAAAAAGAGGGCCAGACAGACCCGGCCCATAGATGATACCCAAAAGTGTATAGTAAGTTCGGTCGCCCACTTCCTATACCCACAGCATTCCGGGGGGATGGGACAATACAGAAATGTCCAGCAGAGACAGTACTGCCAATGAAGCATTTCAGACGGATACATCTCGTCTGAGAGTGGGACAAGAGCGTGTGTGAAACTGTATAGGAACCGAGCTAGTCTTTTGCAATGCACATAAAATTTTATCCACGTTTTAATCCCCAGTAGAAAATTTGGTAATTGTATAGAGAGTGTAGTTTTATTTGGAGTTGATCTAGTCATTTTTATTCAGCTGTGTCATCATCATCACAATAGAGTTGTAGTTTGTGTAAGCCAATTTCGTGCATTTTAACTTTGTAGTCCAGCCACTACTGTTGTTACCAAAAACTCGGTGGAAGTGATCCACTTTGAAAGATTTTCAAATTAAGCAGCTAACATTACGACTTTAATACATCGAACATACATGGTAGGGATTCTGAGCTAAACCTTTCACAGCAGCATAAATAGCCCATGTAAAGTACAGGTGCCAATCAAGTTTATAGTTATTTGATAGAAAAAATTTAATAGTTGTCGCAGTGATCTTGGTAAATTGTAAAGCAATTGCATCCTCGTGACAAGACTTGTTGTGACGGACAGTGGTGCAGCTTTGCAGTGTAGAATTTTAAACTTGTTCCTTCAACGTGTCAACAAGTTTTTTCCTCCGTCGTCTTGTCGCAGATAGGAGAGTAGCGGCTAGCTAAGAAAAATGAGTTCCATTCCAAAGAAGCGGTAAGTGATAACTTATGATGAGTGCGGAATTGGATGGTGATGATGATTGGACTATTGTTTATTCCGTGCGTCTTTGATTGGGCAGCCAAGAATTACTCAAGTGGAATGGGTGGGGCTACAAGGACTCAGGATTTATATTGAACCAGGACGGGATTCTGGAGTTCATCGGAAGCCGGTAAAAAAGTTGTTGAAAGAATTTATTGGGAGGATTGTGTATAGTTCATGCATATACTTGTGCTTAAAATAGTGACTTGTGGAATTTTTTAGGTATCCAATTGGGAAACTGAAGTTGCCATACTTTACCGAGTGGGTAATCACTAATCTGGGGTGTGATTTGTCCAAAAAGGTCGAGTCCATTCCACCACCACCACCTGAAAGTTACCCCAAACCGAATGTCACTCCGGAATTCGTGAGTGAATTGGAAGCGTCGAACATTTCCTATTCAGTGGAAGGGGATGACCGCTTGTTCCGATCTCATGGTCACACGCTCCACGATATCTACAATGTCCGAACGGGAAATTTCCCGCGGATACCAGACATTGTCGTTTGGCCGGAGAGTCATGATGAGGTGGTCCGTATTGTTGATCTCGCCAAGAAGCACAATGTTGCCATCATACCATTCGGTGGGGGGACCAGCGTTTCTGGGGCCTTGAGCTGTCCCGAGAATGAGAAGAGGGCGATAGTTTCTCTGGATACGTCACAAATGGTACGAAGTAATTATGGAACTCAAATATGTTGGCTTGTCTCATGCATCAAACACTGTTTCTCGAATTGTGTCACAGAACAAAATCCTGTGGATTGACCAAGACAACTTGACTGCCTGTGCGGAGGCTGGAATAATTGGACAAGACCTTGAAGCCAAATTAAAGGAAAGTGGGTTCACCACCGGGCATGAACCAGACTCATACGAATTTTCAAGGTATCTATTGTGCACACTTGGGCCCACGCCGTGGTTTCACATTTCGGGATAATAGTTTTTTCAATGCAGTCTTGGTGGTTGGGTCGCTACGAGAGCTTCTGGCATGAAGAAGAATACTTATGGGAATATTGAAGACTTGCTCGTTCATGTAAAAATGGTGACCCCGAAGGGAGTACTGGAGAAGAAGTGTCAAGTTCCGCGAATGTCCGCCGGCCCTGACGTTCATCACTTCATCATGGGTTCCGAAGGATGTTTGGGTGTCGTGACGGAGGTTGTTCTTAAAATACGCCCGCTACCCCCGTTGAAAAAGTATGGTTCCGTGGTTTTCCCGGATTTTGCCGCGGGAGTGGCTTGTCTGCGAGAAGTTGCGAAACAAGTAAGAAGACTCTGAGTTCCCGCCGTGAGGTTTGATGATACCCGAGATTCTCTTGGACTAACACAGCAATATCCGTGTTTTTACAGCGATGTCAACCATCATCCATCAGGCTTATGGACAACGAACAATTTAAATTCGGTCATTCCCTCCGCGCGGAGGCAAACATGCTGCAGCGGTTGAAGGAGGGGGCAAAGTCGTTGTACCTCACGGCGTACAAAGGTTTCGACCTGAATCAGATTTGCGTGGCCACGCTTCTATTCGAAGGGCGGGAGGATGAAGTGGAAATTCAGGAGCGGAGGATTTACGGGATTGCGAAGCAGTTCGGTGGGCTCAAAGCTGGCGATAAAAATGGCGAGCGGGGGTACATCCTGACATTCGTCATTGCGTACATTCGGGTAGGTGACTTTCTGTCAAGTTATTCATTTCTTAATGTCTTGCTAGAATTAAATTACAAATATTATATCGCGAGTTGTATTTCACAGTTATTTTTATTTATTTTATTATTATTATTTATTTATTATAAGAAGTAATAATAATAATCATATCAGTAATGACAATAGTATTAATTAAATCAATTATTAACAATAATATCAGTAACAATATTATTAATTAAATTCAATTATCAAATTAATAATATTAGTAAATTCTTAAAATCTACTATTCAAATTAGGATATCGGTCTGGACTTGTACCAAGTAGCAGAGTCATTTGAGACCTCGGTACCGTGGAGCCACACCTACACCTTGTGTGAGAATGTGAAAACCAGGGTTGCGCACGAATGCAGGGGTAAGGAGCGTGTGCATTTTTATAAATAATTTTTTGGGGCGAAAAATGAATATTTTGAAGCTGCCGTTCGTGTAAAATGACAAAGTTGACCTCACAATTTTACTTTTATTCTGTTTTCAGTTCGGGGGCTCAAGAAATTCTTCATAACATGCCGTGTGACTCAAACGTATGACGTGGGATCCTGCGTTTACTTCTACTTTGCTTTCAACTATACAGGTGTGACGGATCCGGTGAGGCTGTTTGAGGAGATTGAAGCTGTCGCCAGGGATGAAATCATAGCGAACAAAGGGAGTATCTCGCATCATCATGGAGTGGGTAAAATCCGGAAGAGGTGGATCCCGAATACCATCTCGGAACCAGCTTGGGAGGCCTTGCTTAATCTCAAGAAGGCCATTGACCCTGACAATATATTTGCCAGCGGGAATATTTTGGGGGTCTCCGACGGGGATTCGGAACCTAGTATTAAAGCCAAATTGTGAGTTCAAACCAATTTTAGTTTCATCTGTTTGCATTCATCCCCGCTGGTTGTTATTTCTATATTTGACATCAAAATAAATACTTGTGCATTTGACTACAGCTGCAGCTCATTTACCAGTCTAGTTGTTCCGATGTCGCGATTTATACAAAAAGTAGGAGGGAATAATGTATATGTATGAATGAAAGTAATAATGCTCAATACAAAACAGTATAACCTCTGCGAATCTGTCTGGGTTCATTCACTCACTTTGGTTCTTAAGTAGAATTATTATTCTTTCTTCGCCATGCACCAGATTAGTCATTCTGGAAATTCGCCATCCTTAACAGCCCCTAAGTAATCCTAAATTCATTATTATTCCTACAAGCTCCGACAGTTAAACTTGTATTAAACATTTCCTAGATTAGCACAGATCACTGCATTGCGAAAACTGTGAGGATTGGCTGCGTGCTAATGCTAAGTGTTCTAGCCCATGCATTATAGTTGAGCAAGTTACTTAATTGCGGCATTTGAAGCATTGAATTCCGGCGGTGCAGGGTGCAGCCTACCATATTTCGGCAAATGCATTTCACTGGTACAACAATCCCTCTGCAGAACATGATTCAGTGCTGTTTCCTGGTCCAATCTACTACATTGCAGCACACGAGCGTTTTGGTGGGACAAGCCAGTGCACAGCAGCATATAAAGCAATGCATTTTACAGGTGCAACCTGTCAAACTTCAGTGTATGAATCAGTGGAACGCTAAGCCAATAGCTTCGATAACTCGATGTGCCTCGTTCACCTGGCCTCAAAACTAATGACTCAACCAGAAAAATTCAAAGCCAAAGATAAGACACATAAGGCCACGGGAGTTGGAATTGAATCAGGTCACTTCGATGACATCGACGGTGGCAAGTTTACTAGCTGGAATTTTCTAATAAAAAATCCAAGAACAATCCCAGTCCACATCGGGACGGGACTAGTCGAAACAGAATCGAAAATTCCACGAAAGTTCTCGAAAGTTCGTTTTCCGCCAATACACACGTCCTGCCTTGAACTTTGCCAGAACAAGCCATCCTAATCGTCCAGAAGTAAGTTCATTTGCTGTATGACCGCCATCATAAAATCCTAACGTTCGATACTGTGCTATAATGAATGTTATACCTATGACATGTTATGCAAGGTATTCAGCGTCCATTCCTAAGATGCTAATACCTACCTACAAGATATTCAGTACCACAGGATCAGAGCCAGTTGCGGCTTAATAAAGCTAGAGAGTAGACGTATCCCTGAGTGTCTTCCTTAGCATCAGAGTTACTCTCGCATACACTGTATCCCTACAGTGGCAATAACAGCACAC
>WJFA01000413.1:0-39618 GCA_009870155.1 Pseudobourletiella spinata
TAGCTCGGACTGGAACTGCTTTGAAACTCGTGAGCTCATCTACGCGCCTCTCAGATTAAACCAGATGACTATCTTTTTAGTGCTAATGGTCAGGTAGGAGAGGGTCCGACTGACGGATGGACTTGTGTGAGTGAGTGAGTGCGTGCGTGCGTGTGTGTCTGTGTCTGGGTGTATGACTTAATCCCGAGTGGAAGTATAGAGATGAGAAGGGGGAGACGGAGGAGTCAAGAATATGGGGAGGAAGGCGAATAAGACGGCGCACAAAAGGGTCCGAGAGGGAATCAAAAGAAAAGCCCCATCTTATCGTGTGTCTGTGTGTAATATGAGTGTGTGCGGTTGTGTGTGCGCCTGTCTGTATGTGTGTGTTCACTCCCAATTGTTATGCATGGACTACGGTGGTCCTGCATGCAATGGGGGTACTAGCGGCGCCTATAGTACACTGTGCATGCCTGTGAGTGTGTATGATACATGTGGATGGGGTATGACGAAGTGACTGAGTGAGTGCGAGAGAGCGAGTGAGCGAGTGAGTGAGTGGTGAGGTAAAAAAATATGTGAATGACATCAAAGGGATCATGAGCAAGATGATAACAAGATTGTTGACTGACGACTTAAATGAACACCGCCTTGCTTTACATGCAACCGAGATGGTCATTGTAGGCTCTTGAGTTTTTAATCCCTCATATCATTTGACATTCTTTTTACGAATATTACCACCAGTACCACCTGAAATATAATTATTTTCCTTCCCTCCCCAACCGCAGGTCCTGGATTGCGAGCCGCCGTAGTACGGCCAAAGGGTTGACTATATATCGTCCACCCTGCGCCCTTGGTTATCTTCCATATAGATGGATAAAAGATGCTCCTCCCCATGGCGGTCCAAAGACATTGGGGCAATTAGCATTTCCAACACATATGGGGCTCGTATGTAAATAAAATCATGGATGAGGACACGAGGAAGTGTGTGTACTGGTCCTATACTTTGATTAGCATTATATCATTATTATCATGATTATCATTCTACCGAGTTTTTTACACGGCCGGAGGAGAGAGCTGTAATACAAATGACAGCGATTGTATTTCTTCTTCACCATGTTTTCATGCTCACCATTTCCCCGGCGCGATCAATCTCATGCCTCACACGCACTCCAGTATTATTATGTACGGCATCCCGGATCAAACGGATCAGAGTCCCATAAAGGAGAGCCTCATGACCAACGGTCATGATGAAGAAGGAGAAGGAGAAGAAGACGAAGAAGATGATGATGATGATGATGAGCAAATGCACTCACAAGACTAATTAATTGCTCCTCCAGAATAGCCTGACGCCCTACGCATATCATCTCATCACAATGGTCAATGGTCAAGCATGTAGGGGGCTACTTTTTCTCCGTGTACATAACTAATATCCATCTGACTTTTCCAGACTTGATAAATACCCTAGTCAGACGATCATGTAAATAATACGTTAAACTGATCTGTAGCATCCCACCGACACGAGCTTTTTCCTACGCCTAGCCCAGCAATAACACACGTACACATGTACTTCCTTACACCTATATGGAGTGCGCCTAAGGAAAAGCAAGATAAGGGTGAGTCATGATGTGGTAGTAAATATGGCTCACATTTCAATCAACGCAGCTCTCTCTCTCTCTCTCTCTCACTCGCTCTTTCTGACTTGGGCGGCGGCAATCTAGGAGTCCTTACAACAACAACGGCCCACAATCCCAACCGCCGCATACACCACCACAGTTCTCTTTCATGCATACATGCAGGAAGGTATCACACAGTGAGTCGTTCACGACCAAAAGGAGTTAATGTAATTATGCAGTCTCCCGGCCGAGCGACACTTGTGTGACAACGTGAAGGTGAGAATTATTGTTATTATTGCAGGGAAGGAGGCATTCATAATTTCTACAAAGGTGGAGGAACGCCACGGCAACTTCCATATTCAGCCTCTCTCTTGACTCCTTGCGGGCCGCGCATACTACACATCCACTGTCCTGATGGAAATGGATCTGTTGGGGTCCACGGGAAAAGACATGGAGGAGGGAATGTACATGAAGATGCCATAGGATGGCATGTTGCTGAAATTAAACTCTGGCCATTTCGGAACCTCGGAGGGAGGCGAGAGCGGTCTATGGAGGGAATATGTGTGCGTACAACCGATTAGCCATCCATATAGTCAACAGCCCCTTATGTAGTGCACACCTAGGTGCGCACACACTCACACACACACACACACACAAACGCTACCACTGACGGTCATATTGTGTGGACCGTGCGGGAATTATGATTGAGACAAGTCCTTGCAAATGGTCGTAGGGACTATATGAAGGAGCCATATAGAAATGTTCCGTTTTTTACACTGGAGATTCGGATAATATAGAAAGTACCATGCCTTCACTGTGTGAGTCCGGGGTTGTGTATGTGTATGCGTGTTGTGTGCATGTGTGTGGATCTGTGTAGATTGTGCAGTTGTAAATAGTAGACGAAATAAGAAACAAGCTTATATAGTTATATGAAGACATCAGATTCACAATCAGAAATGTGTATACGAACTCTGTGTGAGTCTCTCTCTCTCTCTCTCTCCTTGTTTGCATCTGGCGTCTCCCATTGCTACACTGTGTGTGTGTGTGTGTCTGTAGTACACGCTTATAAGCTACAGAGAACAACTTTTCCCTCCTTTTTCATTTCAGACTTTTTGGGCACTCATGCCAACAAAATCACGACGGGAGGGAGACGCCAAGGGGGGTCCAGTGCAACTGAGATCAACCCAGGGGGTCAAAGGGACCCCACCATAACTCTAAAAGGACCTCTCCTATATCCTCGCCTCATGCCACCCCCTCCAAATTTACAGGCTTTTTACCCAAAGAAATGTCTATATACATGTGTCTGAGAGTACGTGTCTGTCCTAGCATGTCTCCCCGGGTTTTTTCTCCAATCCCTGCCACTCTCCCTCTCTCCCTCTCCCGTTCTTTTCGAGCAATGCGAGGAAAAATGACAGATGAGTTCCCAATATCCGACCTTTTAAACGAGCTTCTGGTCGTTTAAGGGCTTATACATGATTGTTATTCTCTCCCGTGGTATATGTGTGCCGTTAACGTTGGGTCAATCAAACGATTCGGGGTGGTGATACCGGCGGGATGCTGCTCAGCCCTTTTGTCCACCGCCAGATCCCCGCATCAATTTTCACAATTTCCTCCGTTTATTCAAGAGGAGAAAAAGCTGAGCGGGGTTAGCTCCATGGATGTAGGCATGCTTCATAGAGGGGCCCGAGAAAGGGACCCCACTCACAATGACAATAATGCGGCCATGAGGAACAAACGACGGTCATTGAGTCCAATTAGCAGAGCTGTACCGTCTGGTCTCCGTCGGCATAGTTCACATATTATCAGCATTATTATCATTATGATTATTATTATTAAAATCTAGTTGCCTTTACACGCTTAAGTGCTCATTGAGGACCGTTGGGAAAGTGCATGTGTCCATTTGAGAACCACCGTATTGTCCTCCATGTACCTCGGCACGTTTCCCTTCGTATTGCTACAGACCATGTGGGTAGCATGACCAGTGCGAAGGAAAAGCCGCACGCCTCCACTCAAAATCCTCACAATTCTCAGTCTCAATCACCAAATTGTCAAGCTGGTAATAATGAGTTGATGGGGAACATTGAGGACTAATTACAAGGCTGGCCAAGTACAAGGTTGTAGGACGATAGGAGTTATCTACTTAACGGGGTTGATGATTGGGAAATGCTATATTTGACCTGTCCTCCTCGGTTGGGAGCAGCAGTGCATATTACGTGTCCGTGGGCGATATGGAAGGTAGTGTAGGGGGGAGTGTGGGAGCCCACAGCCCACTAGAGTATAATGGCCCGGCTGCGCATGAGCACTCTCTCATTAGTCTCCACTGTGATTCCATGCGGAGGCTGGTGGATATATCATCATTAGCCACCTCAGGAGTCAACCAGAAGAAGAAGGGAAGGAAGATGAAGACGTTTGAGTGATAAGCGGAACAATTTGAAATTTATTTAAATTTGCCATCGCTCCCGTGAGCTGAGAGATTGGCCATGAGGAGATGAGAGGGGATCCTGGAACGAGAGAGCCGCTTTGGTGGAAGCTAAATAATGCTACAGTCTGTACAGAGAGTCACACTCCAGAGTTGAGCATCACCATGTGCCCACGAGGGCGGATAAAGGAAATGTTTTCAAACCCAAAAGATATTCTGGCTTAACTAACAGTAGAAATCCCGTCTGACTCTTGTTGTTGTTGTCGTTGGAGGAGCACGTTGGGTCAGTACAAGTTTATCATGGAGATGATAATCAGAGGAAGAATACGGGGAAGAGTAAGGGAAGAAGGCAGTAGTGAGATTTGGGTGTACTGTATGCGTGTGGCTGTGGAAGGGAGAATATGTGTATGTATGTGCGTGTGTGAATGAAAAGCAAAATTGATGCAATGGAACTTATTTAGGTATATTCACATTGGGTTTACACACACACACACACAAACACATACACATACACGCATTGAATATGCAAAGTGTACGTGTGATGATAATAGCAAAGCACATGGTGCCATGAGCAAAAGGATAAAGGATCGAGGACGGATGGCGAGGTTCCTGCAGAGACGACCTATGAGATAGAGCAGGGCTGGACCCTCCTCCATCTCCCGGTGAGAGACATCTCAATTGTCTGATCTACAGGGAATCTCCATTTGAAACCCAAAAGAAAAGAAATGTGTGTATGTGTGTGTGAGAGGGAGAGGGAGAGAGAGAGAGAGACATGAATACATTTTTTTATTTGGATGATATGAACTGGTGTGGGAGTCAGTCAGCTTCTCTCTATCTCTATCTCTCACTCTTTCTCTCTCACTCTAACTTGCGCTCTCTCAGAGTTGCACAATAACAATAACCATCAAACACAATGTATCCTCTCACCTTGTTGGTGACACGTCGATCTGAAGTAGGGGAAAAAATTCACTGACGTTAATTTCTCCTAGAGCAATTCAGTACCCAATAGTGTAACAATAACTTACTTTCAACTACGGCAAAAATTCCCCGACAAGGTTTCACCTCAACCCATTCAAAGAGAGTCACTGCCGGTTTCCGAGTCTCCCTCCATATTAAGTGGGCACGGCTGGGCCGGAGAGTGCATATGGTGGTGACCATGTGTGCACGTGTGTATGTTGGACCACGGGGCTGTTGTATACGGGTCTAGGTATATGTGTGATTGTGTGTTGTAGGATCGGAAATATTTTTCCCATCATGGTAAAATCTCCTACACTCTCATAAAATTATTCAAAAGCCCGACGAAGCGAAACCACCGTGCCGGTTGTCGCCGCACCACCCCGTTCGACAACACCTCGGCTGCCCATATACGCGCATTTATGTGCCCGCACATCCCGTCTGTACGAAGCTGTTTAGTGTGGCAGGGAATGATTCAGTGACGAAAAGTCATGTGTGTTCGCAAGCACACGAGCATATGCATGTATGTATGTATGTATGCGCCATTGCTGTGAAGGAAGGAGCGCAACTGGCAGAGGCAGTATCATCATCTTTATGAAGGAGAAAAAAATCTCAACGCCCTCCTCCGTGTTTTGCGAAGGGCTTATAGATATGTGCCGGCCTCCTGTTTCCCGAGAGAGCAAATCATACACTATTACTTACTACTGGTGATTGAAGTGATGGAAAGACAAATTTTCAAATGGCTTTTAATTTATTGATGGTCAATAGTGGAAAAACCAATGTCGGTAATGATTATGAGCCTCCAAACCGGCTCTGGTCGCCGCTAAACCAGTTTTCCAATTAAGTCCAAATAAATTCTCCAACCACTTTACACACACTCACTCACACTAACACGCAAAAGGACCTAGGTACACACACACACGGACACACACACACACACACACACACACACACACAAACATGCACACGCACAAAAACACTCGTCTCTACCCCTCACATACGGCCACTATATGTTGCCCCTACCGCCGCTGCCAGAGCCACTGGCTGGGTGATAATAATAATGAATATATTGACGCTCGTACACTATGCATGTATGTATACCTGCACCATGGAAGGATACCGTCAAGCCCAGAGTCAGAGTTCAATCTTTCCGTAACTCTTCTTGTTGGTCCGTACTTTTTTCAAGTATTTCATTTATATGTCTGGAGGGATGATAGTAATCCAATGACAGTCCATTCACTCACCTTAGTGTACTATATAGTTGGGGGTAGCAGTAATGGGATTATGTAGTGTGCCAGCACACGCTCATTCCATGTTTCGTGTCCTCACCGTTTGGATGAGAGCAGAATATATATTTCCTGTCATCATTATTTGCAGTCTTTCTAATGTCCTTATCAAGTCAGGGGAATATGAGTATGAGTGATCCGTGTGTCTATGAACATGTGAATGTCTGTATGCACGTACAAGGGAGAGAGAGGGAGGACGGGCGGACCTCCCCCGTTCCCATAATTCCTGTCGAAGAATTGGAGATTGCCAAGAAGAAGGAGAGGAAATTCCGGGATGAATACAACGCGGCCTTCCACCCAAGCTCGTCCGTCAGTAAGGATGCAGCGACGCCAGGCCGAGTGCCTTTAATCTCTAGTTACTATGACATTCTCCCATAAATGGCCATTAAGAACAACCTGCCTCCGGCTGACAGCTCCACACACGGACACATTACGGCCGTTCATATATACACAGGTTGTTTGGTCACTTAGTTGAAGGCTTTGAAGCACACGCTCACACTCTACCTACTGCGTCGAGGTGGAACAAATTAATTACAATTTGTAAAACTGACTTAAGCACGTTGCTTAAGCGAAGCATTATGAGGCTCTTAATTGCTCTCAGTATCCTTACTCCAGCCACTAATCCTACCCATAGGTCTCATTACAACAAGGGCAGGTAGCTGGCTGGCCATTTCCATCATGTGCTGCCCGAGCCGTTCCTACATCATATCCTCCTTTGAGAGTTATGACACTCGGTCACATTTCCTCACCCGCAATCACTCACTCAAGAGCTTCTCACACAGTGAGAGATGGAGAGCTACCCCATGCATGAGCTTTGCGAAATGATCGTGTAAGCATTGAAATTTTCCACTGTCACGTCTCCAGAAGAGGAAATAGGAGTGAGATAACTGGGAATCAGGACTGAATTTAAATCTTGTGATTCCCCTCCACCCAGATTAATAGAAAGAGGGGGACAGGATGAGTTAAAGTGAGGGCTTCTGGGCCACACGGCGGTGGGTCAAAAATGTTAGTGTCATTGCGGGTGTTTGGGGGAGGGGTGCACGGGAGGGGGTATAGGTAATGTGAGTCATCCATATGGAAGTTAACAAAGACATCCTCGCTGTCCTCCCTCCGTCTACATGCCCCCTTGAGGGGGTGGATGGAACGGGTGTTAGTAGTCGTGCTGGTATGGTAGCCTCCGTGTCACCCGTATTTAGGATGTAATTTTCTAAGTAGACAACCAACTGATCACGCCAGGTGAAATGGTAATCGGGATGATTTGTTTTTATCCATCCAGGTGTGTTGTAACACCTCCACAGCTTTATCATGCTGTCCCACTCCAGCCTCTTTATTTCCATTGATGCTGAGGGTGACACCCGGCAAGTGCTGCTCATACATAATAATAATAATAATAATAAAAGCAACAACAACAACAACAACAACACCAACCACAAAATTCGTGTGAGGCTCTGTAGCTAGAGCCGTCGTGATATGTGCCTCTATTCTTCGGAGGATCACTTTACCACTGGTGTGAGCCTATCTCCCATCAACCACTCTCAATATAATCTTCATCCAGCCTGGTCCACAGGCATCATTATATTGTCATCCACCCTTTACCCTTGTGCCAAGCTACAATCATCGTCCCGCTTACTAGCACGAAAGTTGAGTATTTTCACTTGTAAAATCAACGCCCTATGATTGTTCTACCCACCGAACTCTACACATAACCCGTGGAAGTATCAATATGGTGGTGGTTCGGGGAGAATGGGAGAGAAATTGGGGGGAGGGGGGATAAACTCAAAAAAGCTGGAACAACTCCAGCTGAGCTCTCACAGGTACACGCCGGTACACTCTCATTGTAATGTGTGTGGAGCAGTACTGTGAAAATGGACCCGCAAGGACACTGTTGGAAAACTTGATCGTGCGGCGGCAAAGTCCCCAAGCTAGCATTCTGCGGGGGATCCTCCTACCCCACACTAAAAACTCACTGATCAATATGCTTCCAGTATACGCATACACACACACACACACACATACACACGTTAGAGTGAATATCCAAACAGAGTGTCAGCTAGATTCTTCTAACCGCCATACACGCCTCTGCTCCTCTGGCGGAGCAAGTGAATTCAAGTGGAACGCACCCGGTGTCATTCGATCCGTCCTGAAAGTCCCATGAGTTCCACCATGAGCACTACTAGCGGTAGTACTATATGCCATGGCTGTACCAATATGTTACGAGCCCACAGAATACTGACTACCAAGTTTTTTCTCACACCGAAACGGGTGAAGGGAGGGGAAAATTAGATGAATGATACAGAAGAGGGTCATGATACAGAACAATTACTTAGGCTGAAACATCCTCATCATCATCATCACTACCACCATCTCGTCCTCGCCGTTGTATTAGTAGTAGTAGTAGTAGTCATCATAATAATATTGTATCATGACGATTTCATTAGAAACAACTGCGTTCAGAGTGGGTCACAGGAGGAGGACTACGAATGAAGGGGAAAAAATTAAGCTGTTCAACATCTGCTACACATCTTGACGAATTAATCTAATTCTCACATTTCTACGGCGTCTACATACACCCCACCATCAGCCACAGGCCTATGGGCAGACACAACTCCATACCCTCAACGAACCCCGCTACCGGCCACTTACCTTTCAAAATTCATTAAAGTCCCACGAATTTTCAATATTTATGGAGGGAGCAGAGGCCGCAACGGAGCTGGTGGAGGGACTACGCGGTGTGGTGGGGAAAAAACAAAGGCTGAGTGAACATTAGCCGTGGAAATTGCCTATAGTATATGTATATTTATACATGGATGGATCTGCGGGGGAAAAGAGTTGAGTCAGACGTTTGACAGGAAACTTATTCCTCCGGTCCCCTCACGTTTATTTATATGCTTCTGAAGCTGTAAGGTATACTCTGGATTAATACATTGGAATCGGTAACCATCTTAAGATGAATCATCTTGTGGATCCTCAGTTTTTTTTCCACTCGCTCATCCACTGTCCGAACCTCATTCCGGAGTCATTAGGAAGGAAGGAAGATTGTGGAGGAATTTTACAGAGTGTGTCGAGTGTAGTAGGTAAGGTAATATTTGGATGAGGACAAGGAGGAGCTCCCTACTAATTAAAACTTGTAGCACGTACGTATTAAAAAATAGAAACGAGCGAGGGAATGAAAGTCCGTGCTGGCGCAGTAACGGGGGCTCCCATCATGATCAGATGCCGTTACATTCTCAACGCCTCCGATGAGCCATCCACGGTCGGAGCGGATAGGAAGGCATCGTGTATGTATATAAATATCTAATGTGGGAAAATTAACCGTGTCGTTCATGGACGGGTAGGGGTCCGAATGATCGTCACTATCCCATAGCCTCCTCCGCACGGCCGTGATGCTAAAGAGGAAGAGAGCTTTCGGATTTGTCATGGGACAACCTCGGAAAAGTCTGTTGGCGGTTGAGGAGTTGGAGCTCAATGTGTATGGATGCATATGCACCGGTTTCTTTGGATGCGATCTGAGAGAGAGAGAGAGAGAGGGAGGGAAGTTAAGTAAATTTCAACGTGGCGCGGAGGAGGCATCTCATAAGACCTCGGTCCCTTTGAGCACCATGACAACACTAACTAACACACTTTTCTGCTCCATGGGACCACAACATATAATGTGCTCTCCTTCACGCAATTATACCGTATTCCTACCCAAGAAGCACGGGGTGACTGCTGTGAGAGACTGTGGAAACTGCGAGCGCAACTCTGCGGTCAGGTGAGAGGGTTGTAGCAAACACAGAGTGTCAACCCGCGTGTGGAGTTTTATGTCTAATTACGGGGAAAATGCTAGAAAAATGGTCCATCCGTGAAACCATCAAGTCATGGGAGAGAGGAAACTGGATTGTGGACTGCAGCGTGTAGTGTCAGCGATTTGGTAAGGGATACCAATTGTGTGCATATGTGCGGGTGTTAGGAGAGGAGGGGCAATCATGTGTGATGATCATGCAGGGACAACCAACGCGGTGATGGTGACAATTTCTCATCATATACATATATATATGTATAAAAGCTGATGTGGAATTTTTGCGCGTCTCCCACCGCCACCCTAACACCTCATACTCACAGTCCGACTCTTTGGATTACACTGTAGATTTTCTGCACGAAACTTAATAATCCGTACTTCCGACTCAACATGACCTCCAATTATTCCCATTTAGTTTTGCTCAAACCTCGCGGAGTCCTTGCTCGTTTTGTCTCTATCTCAGTCAAATTGTTTTTCACTTTTTCTTATATAATTCTCTTGTCGTTTTTATACACAGCATGTGATGCGAAAACACTACGTGCGACGCTGTGGGAGCTCTCACAGTGATTGATGAGAACCTGATGTCGCGCCAGATTTGAAAATGTAAACATTGGGTCGGTCAGTACATACGTTGGACCGGTGGGGCTGGCTTTTAGCAAGCAAATCGGATTTTGGTGAACTTCCAGTGATTTTCTACCAGATTATTTTAACATTGGATGCCCTCAATATTTGGTGGATTAAAAAGTGCAGAGATAGTGTTAAAAAACTGAGAGTCCCTTCATAGTACTTGTTCCTTATAGTGTAATTATGTAGCAATGAAGCAGGTGAGGTGTAGAGTTACTGGGAATGTGATACTTGTGAACGTGTGTTCGGTGAAGTGGACCGACGGAAGGATGAGCGTATATAAGTTTCTTTGCATGCGCATGAGAGTACGTGGAAAGGTTGGATTGCGATGGAAGTCCCTACGGACTACAAACAGACAGGAAATCACGTTTTCATACGGGAGAACAAAGAAGGGCCCAGAAGAGCATCGTCAAATCCGTTGTGGTGGGGGGATGGTAGTAGGAGAAGCTGTGGAGTTGCATTAGCCAAAGATAGCATTGCGTGATAAAGGGAAGCCTTCATTTGGACTGAGTTAGTTGTACATACATTCGCCTTAAGTGAGCGAAAGGAGATATGCAATGTGAAAACGGATGATTGGTTACAGATAGAAGACTGATTTAAATGTGATTGTTCTCTTATAGTTTCAACAAGTGATGAAGGTTGAGAAGGGCGGGGAGAAGGTGTGAGCTGCATGCATATGTATGGGGGCTTTTCTTGTGTTGATGCGACCGCAAGGCTGTGAGGAACGCTGACTGACGACCCACACTACTATTATCGACGTGTGGACGATGACGACGACGAGGAGGCGACTGACTGGCTGACGTGAATGTCCCCCTTATGTAGTCGTCCCCCCAGCGTTGTTGTCCCAACTCTCTGAATGACTGTAGAGGTGATTAAAAATGAGTTCTGAGATCTGAGAGCTATGTGATCTTGCTCACAGTAATAATTTTTTTTTGTAATGATAGTATTGATGATGATTGTCGTATCTGGTTTTCCCGTTTATGATTCCATTTATCGATTATAGTGTGTGCTTGCATATAGTATTTATATGTGATTGTGGTAGTGTTGGAGGAGGAGGCAGAGAGATGTGCAGAACAATTGTTTGGGATGGAAATTAAAGTGGTTTTTATCGTCCAAGTTGATATTCCTTTATTTAACTTATTGGTCCATTAGAGGGACTGAGGAGGAGGTAAATGAGGCAGCGTATGGTGCGGTGTGATAATAATGCTGACGTGAAGTGGTGCTCATGATTTGAAGGGATATGACCATGTTTTGGTCGGGTGTGGAGGTGGTGGTGGTCGTGAGAAAAGTATAATCACGCTTCGGAGATGGATGCGATAGCACATCACGAACAGGCGTGCGACAGGTGTGATACTTGATTCATCTGATAAGATCCCCCTGATTGACATCCGCCAAAGACCATTAGGTCTCAACTTTTTTCTCATCTTCTCCTTCAACTATGATACCATTCTATGTGTTAATTTGGTCTTCTTTTTACGCCGTCCGGTTTTTACCATCTCACACAAGGATTCCGGCGCCCATCACTTAACTCTCCATAAAAATGCTCCACTGTGCGTGTATTTGTGTGCGTCTGAATAAGTGTGTCTGTTAAATGTGTATGTGCGGCATCTCTCTCCATCTCATTGTACAATGTTCCCTTTTCATTTCTCCTTCTTCTTCGTCATGTACAGCTGGAATCCACCGAACTTTGACCCCACGCATTTTCCCAGTGTCTTGAACTAATATTTGATCAACTCCCTCCCAATGACTTGCTAAGGAGAGGGCCATTACGACAGTCTATGAATACAAAGTCGAACCGCACACATCAACATCAACTGAACTCCGGAGCACTGCCTACCTGGCTGCATACCTCCCTATCTGTCATATGCATATTTTCCTCTTAAGGAGTCTGCAAGCTCATCCCATTCTTCTCCTCTGTGTCATAGCTCGTTGTTGTACAGTTGTTCTTGCAGTTCCGTAAAGACACATGCACAATGCCACGAATCCCAGATTCTGTCAGACCATAGTTGCAGCAGGCACTTGATTGTAGCACGCCGTGATGGTGAGTGAGTAGCCCACTTAATACTAGTGTTCTGGTCATGGTGCACAAGGAGGGGGCTGTGAGTCAAAAAAGAATGGTGGCGCAGAAGCTGAGCACTTCACAGATCATCCGATGTGCGGAGTTGTTGTATGGTGTGAGATAGGGAAGGAGGGATTGGGAAATATCAGATAAAATCACACAGATTCTCCCTGTCAAAATTTCCACGAGAAAAAATCCAAATCACTCACATTCAACCGAGATTACGGTTCGAGACACGGCATAGGGAGGTATAGTGTAGAGGGGCCTCGTAGGAGAAAGGGGAGTCAAAGGCAGAGTAGGAGGAGGATGCTCCTAACATCGTATTCCTTGCCATGAGGAAAATCTTTGGAAGAGAGTAGAACCTCCGAGACGGTGTGTAGACAAAGTGCAAATGGCAAACACTCATTGACAAACAGCCATTGTGTGCCCAAAAGTACAACCGGGCCTGTCTTTCCCAACATCGGATGGATGACTGGGATCAATTTGAACGAAGGGAAGTACGCTTATCAATAGCACGATAATGGGATGCAATTGTCGGCTTAATTATCCTTGTCGAATCACTGATTCGATGCTTTTGAACGGTCACGAAACCAATGATGATGATAATAAGAAAAGAAAAAGCCCTTTCCCGACGAGGTCCATAGTCAACCTATAGGGAGAGAGCAAGAGGGACAGAAAACGCCGATGATGACGCGACCGGGATCCCATCCCTTATCAAGTACATGTACTCCTACTAGTGTCATTCCCATCCTTATCTTCAAGCTTCCAATCTTCATCAATCTCAAGACTCACCTCAAAAAATAAATCTCGAGATTCTGTCGATAGTTTTTCCTACGACTCAACTTGTCACAGGCGAATAGGTCATAAGGAACATGGAACAATTTTTCCTTTTCAATGTCATCCAACCCATCACCCACCCACAAAAAATGACATCCTCATTTGCTCCCATTACAACGCCAAAGGTGACTTTCATAGTTGATATGAGAGAGAACTTGAGCTTGCTGCAACTGTGCACACAGTTTCTTCCTGCTACAAATTACACCTCACCCATAAGCTCGCAAACAATCTATCACTAAATCCTTTAATTTCCCCCTCTTTTCTAGATCACTGTAGGCATAACCACTCCGTCAGTGTGCCAGTCCTTCAAGTGTACATATCAATGAAAGCTGAATTTTGAGTGTTAAAATCCTATGCTTGCAGCGTCATCTAAGACTGCTACTGACACCCCACGGATCAATGGAGCGAAGGGGGAAAATAAATGCGGAGCATGGACACACAGCGGAACTTATCCACCGCGGCAGGTCCATTCTCGTGTCACTGCGTGCGCGGATGAGCATGTGTGCGTGTGTTTGTATTTAATTGTGTGTACGTGTATGTGCATACCCGAAGCAACACCATGCCTACTCCTACCGGTGGCAAAACAATGAGCTCGCACACCCTCAACAACAATTCCGTATGAGCGTCATGGTGGACCCCGCTCTCACAGTCAGTTCTTTGCATCAATCGTATAAATTCCGTTACACTCTGTGGCCCACCATATATGGGGAGTTGAGAAACTTTTGGAGAAAATGAAGGCAAAATGGAAAAGAAAGGAGGATCAATATCAGTGTGGTGGTAGGACTAGTAGCAGCATGGTAGGAGCATTACTCTGTGGTCGTCATCCGCCGGAATCTTATACAGAGACCCAGGCGTCTTCTATGTGAGGCACCTAGATTAGCGTCCGAATGTAAGAGCTAGAGGTACTTCGGTGCGGGCTATGGCTATGGCTACCACTGCTACTACAACACTTAAGCTGGATACTGCTGGTCCATCCACTCGTTAGAAAACAGTAGACGCTTCACTGCCATTGGAGTGAAGGGAGTGGGAGACAGTTAGAGAGGGAGTGAGAGAGAGACACACACACGCACACACACACACACAGAGGGAGGAAGAGAGTGAGTCGTATTGAGACTGCACAAGTTGGAAGCTCTTTACTTACGGACGATTCGAACGTTAGAACGGAGTTAGTTCGTTTCATGGGTCGTTTTGGACGGAAGAAAGAGAATTGGATGATCCAGAGATAGTTGGCTAGGATGAGACGTCTATCTAATCAATTAAAATACGCTGCAAATACACGGAAATCCTATCTTTCAAGTTCCATTAAGAGGACCCTTTACACGTACGCAATCCCTGGAGAAATGGCACTCCACTTCCAATACAATATGTAACTCCCTCCGTGGAGCAAAGAGAGAGCTCTAGAGTGAGAGAGAGATAGAGAGACGACGTCCACGACGGGCTCATATAGTCCACACACCCGACAGCCACAACCCTTCTGTATGAGTAGCACATACAGACGCAGAGAAACATACACACACACACACACACACACACACACACACACGCTAACTTCACTACTCTGTCTCTCTCTCTCTCAGTTGAAACAACAGAAGTTCTCCACTATAGTGTTAGCACTACCCGGCACGTTGGTAGTAGGTGCCGTAGTTCTAGCCTGAAAAACAGTCTCTCCAACATTTACTAATAATACAATGCTATCCACATTAAAGTGAAACTATCGGAGAAAGGGAGACCTCCAGACCAGTGGATTCCATTCCGGTAGAGGGTCCCTATGACTTGGTCATCATTACCATCAGCCTGCTGTGTATATGTACATAATAGGGTATGAGAACCTGGTAGTGGTAGGAGTAGTAGGTAGTAGTAGTACTACTACTACTACTACTAGCGGCAAACCAGGTCATTCCAACTCTCTCTCACGACGACCGTGTTCCCTGCCGTAATTGGCAGGCTATTATTAAAATATTTTTCTATCTATAAAGTTCATGGGCCGGCCTTATTCCCGTCGATATCCCCCCTCCTTTGTGGCATATTGATGGGACGGAAAAAGCCATCATGAAAGTTTCCGGACTCGGCTAAACTGTTATAGCTCAACTGTGAGAAAATCATAGGTCAGTAATGCCGTCAGAGGAAAGGATAAAGCCGTGATAAAAGGCTCAGTCCCGCCGCCGCCGCTGCCGCCGCCGCCGCTCTTTCTCCAACCAACGCCACCAACACAGTTTTCACCCTCGCTTGTCGCCTCCCCAATATTTTCCCCTCATCCCACCCAATCATTCCCTCACTCTTCCACCTCCCCCATTCCTCCGCACATGTCCCATTTCCTACACATCATCATCCTCACATCCCCCACATTCACATGCTACGATGTAGTGCGGGAACCAGGTGGGGGAGGGCCATATGTTATTCTAATAATAATGAGGAAAAAAAGTATGATGACCGAAGAGCAGAATAATATGGCTTGGTTGCTTTCGCACGCCGCGGCGCGGTAGTGACAACTTGAACAAGATTGAAGCCGCAAACTGATTCCCTTCGGCTCATTTCATGAGCAATTCTGACACGGACACGCACAGGAGGAGTCTATAAGATCAACTCACGTGCATGTGTGGACGAGCGAGTGTGCCTGTATTTGCATGTGAGCCCGAGTGTGTGCGTGCGCGGGTGTTCGTGTGTGTGAATGGTAGATTGTGGCTGTGCTTGTGTGTGAGCCCGAGTGTGTATTTGTGATTCAAGAGGTGGAAAAGCCATATTCATTGGAAATGATGCGGGTGATAACTGTCGATTACGAGCGTGTAAGACTAACACCGCGGCGGTAGCCCTTCTCATAGAGTAAAGCAAAAAAGTGTAACAAAAAAGTCAGGTATACAAAGCCCACAAAGGAGACTAAAGCTACACAGAGAGAGAGAGAGAGAGAGCGAAAGAAGAGGTTTACTCTCAAATGGAATTCAGCCGCAACCAAGTGGAACTAAGCAGGAATAATTTCCTCAACCGAGAACTGTAAAAAGCAACCGACAAGGAAACATGACGGCCTCGAGCACCATTCTCATCCTCATCATCTCCATCCCGTCAAAATTAGAACAGTATGTAGCGCAAGACGAGACAGCTACTACGCCACTGTATGCATTTTGAAGAGTGCCCGCCTCAACTGCGAATATATGTACGCCCTCATCCTCTGTCCACATCAATAATCTCCACAAAAGGGGGGAAGGACCTGTTGCGTCCAATTTTTCTAATTCATATTCTTTCGTGTAATGGAGGCGAAGATGAAATCCCAGTAGTAGCAGTGTAAGTATTACCATCATAGTGGCAGCGGCGACGGCGGCAGTAACCGTAGTGTACCAGCCGAACCTCTGCATCCCATTTTTCCCGAAGCCGGTTTTATGCATACATGGGTGTATAATGGCTATAGATAGTTAATATATAGCCATTCCCACCAGATTTTAAAAGTGCGCCGTATATGTATGAGCGGTAATACTCTAGGGATGAGGCCAAAAAGAAGTATAGAGCTTGAGTCCTAATCCACCGCCTGCCCGGCTTCTCCCGGCTTACTCCACACGCCGAGTTGTATCGCCGCACCGTGGCAGGAGCAATGGGCCCGGGAGTAGCCCTTTTTACACTTAATTATTAACACGGGAATTTCTCCGCCTTGGGTCCTAATCCCCTTTTTCCGATAAAATTGACAAGACTGCCCTAATTTGAGCCGCCGCTCTCAGTTCTTTCAATGATCCAGTCCAAGTTTCTCTATAAAAAGTTAATAACGTGACTTTGAACCCTGAGGGTTCCTACATTTGACCGGTCGCGTCTGCTGTCCTTTTAAAAATGACAATAATATATATATATGTATATATATATATATATCAAGTAGGAAGGAAGTAATAGTAGTAATAGTAACCTGAGTTGGAAGGGCTCGCATCCAGCGAAACATCTTCCAAAGTATGAGCATTCAGGGTTTCCGGTTGTTCCTCCAGGAGGGATTTTCTCCCGGAATCGTTCACGTCAAAAGCCTCCGTCATGTCTTGCTCCGGGTCGTCATCTGTGCGGGGGAAATCAACACAAAAAACAAAGGGTCACATTTAATCGAATGATCCCTTCCTGCCGCCGTTCACATCAAAACGTAGATGGGCACACGTATGTCATAAATAAATATGAATTCCTTCCCCCGATTTATGCAATTAATAATAATAGTAATAAACGTATTTTCTCAATCAGCAATCATGTACCAAGGATAGAAATGAGGAGCCCGGGATAGGACGCAAGGCTCGGGAAGCTTAATGTGCTGGGCACATGGGACAGTTCACAGTGGGTTACTCTGGCGGAAAGATATTAACCTATATATCTATATATATATATATATATATATGTAGGAAATCCACCTCTGCTAGAATATAATGATGATCCGGCACATGATTCCCCATGTAATAAACCCACGTGGATGTATGTACTCAAGGGTCCGAAGAGCAGTGAAGACGGGAAATCACATTAAATTTAAGACTTTTGTGGTGGAAGGAAATAAGTATAAATGTGTATATCTATAACCGGGGCCCAATTCCATGGGATGTTCCAACCGGTACGACGGGCTTAATTGCAGTCAATAACCTCCCTCTCCGCCCGTCTTCCTTCCAGTAAGGAACTCAGTCAGTGAGGGTGAAGAGGTTTTTCTCTCTTTCTATTTTTTTTTTCGCGAAATGTGCACACGACCGCACCGTGGATGGCCCCAGTTTTAACACTAAAGAAGAGAGACAGCGAGAGAGAGAGAGAGAGAGAAAGAGTGAGAACGGTCTGTTAGCCAGTCAGCTTCACGGAATAAAAGGAGAATGAGCCCTGCGCCACTCCCCTCCGAGCACGGAGACACACTCAGAGGGGCAAGTTTAAAGTTGAAATAGAAGTTTTTTTTACCTCCGAAGCGAAGGAGCGGTGGTGTAACCCTGCTCCAGCGCCCCAAATCCATGCTCCGCTGCTCCCTTTTCCCATCCAGAAAAATATGTTGTTGAGAGAGGAAACAGATGATATTGAGCGAATGGATAATGGAAGGACTGTAGCTTCATTCCCGGATGAATGTAAATAAAGTGGATGGAAAATTCCTGTGCTAAACAGACGGCGGTGAAGGCTTCTCCCACCCGCCCGCCCGCCCGCTCCGTCGCCCGGAGAATAAGACAGCGCGCAATGGGGACGGGTATAATGGGGACCGAGAGCGAGCGGCAGGAGTATGTACAGGTGTATAACTTGTTTTTCTCTCTGAATGCCGAGGTCGGGAGAGCTATAGGAAGGAGGAGGGAGGAGGGTATGGGATTAGGTGCAAACCTGCTTGTGGCTGTTTTTACGAGTCGATACCCCGTAATGCAAGTCAAAACAAGAACAAGTACCTTTGTTCCCGGAAATACATCCTCAAAGTTGGATTCTCTAGGTATAGATATGTGCTGTGGCGGGTGTGAGTATGAGTATGAGTGTGTGTGTGTGTGTGTGTGTGTGTTACCATATATATATATATATATATGCGTATGTGGTATGAGTACACGTGTGGGAGTACATGTATCTATGGGTGTGTGTGTGTGTATATATATACGTGTGTGTGTGTGTGAGGGCTGTACCTTTAGGTGGAGAGGAGAAGGAGGAGAGAGAGAGAGAGAGAGAGGTTGTGAGTTTTTGAGGTATGGATGTTTGAGAGAAAACTTATTTTAGCCAACATCATATAAAAACGGTATGTAGGCGAGTGGGGAGCGAGCGGAGTGGAAGAGAAAAGCATTCTCTTTGGTATTCAGGTTTTAAATTTGGCTCTTCCAGAATGGATATATCTCTGGGGAAAAGGGCTTTAATAAGCGCCCTACAGGCATTTCCCGCTTTTCCTAAATGGGCTCAGGGACTTGGGGTAGTCCCACTGGACCCAATAACTCCTCCGGGATCCGTCTCTTCCATCCCAAGAAAAAGCATTTTCTCTTCTACCATTCCTGTTCGCCCTTTAATCTCAACTTTCGCGTTCCCATCCATCCGGTTAGCTCCCAAACGAATGAACAAAGCTCCACTGCAGCACCATCTTTCTACCTTGATCATGTACAACATTTTCGAGTCGCAGTTACACGGACACATATATATATATATATATACACATACAAGTATCTATACATGCACACCACACCATATCCACGTACAACCTAGCTACGCACACACACTCACACACACATACACACACNTGTATATATATATACACATACAAGTATCTATACATGCACACCACACCATATCCACGTACAACCTAGCTACGCACACACACTCACACACACATACACACACTACCATAGACACGCACTGACTGACGCACGCACACACATCATGCTATCGCAGGCACGCATTGACGCACTAGCACACACGTAGTCATAAACACGCGTTGGTTAACACAAACACACGTAGCACACGTGCACACTGGTTACCACACACACACACACACACACACACCCTGACGTGTGCTCTAAATGCACACTTTCGCCTCCCTCCACACTACCCGTTCCAGTCATAATCTCGTCCGTATAACCTGTACTAAAACAACCACTTTGTCCCGCATTACATGGGATTACATTAAAATTTGAACAAAATTCTGGTTTCTCTTTCAAGCCCACATTTTTTTCACTCCGGTAATACATTCGAAATTCGGAGCAGAGGATATCTTCTCCTTTCATATTTCATCGTCCCACAAGATTTGATTATTTTGCGGATTCCCTCCCTGGCTCCGACAGCCGCCGCCGCCGTCCCAGTTACTACCACTACTACTGCAACTACCGACAGCGGCGATGGTTACCAAAAATAAACAATGAATCCGTCCAGGAGGCCTCAACGCTAGGGTTTCCCTCTAACATTGTTACCGCATCGTTTTCTTACGGACGAGGAAGGAACCGCACATTAGGTATACAGAGTGGCCAATATGCGGATCGGAAATGGGAGCGGCGGCGCGGGGCTATAAGCTCAATTTCCCGTGAAAATCATTTCCCTATTGTTTCTCATGACCGGGCCGGGAAAAACAGCTGGATAACAGCCAAAACCATCATGGTGGCCTGTGTGTACCATGTGCGTGTCATTTCCCAAAGAGTGAAAAACCCCAATGGCGAGGTTCGGGAGTTCGAAACCAGTTATAACAACATGCGGAGCCGGAGGTTCCAATCCGGAATGCATTCCAACTCGATTGCCCTTACCAACCACTCCCATTGCTCTCCGATGACCAGGGATTTATGACGGCCGGCCATATATGCATACGTATACGGTATGTAGCCCCTATGGCCCACTCTCCCACATTTTCCTCAGTACACCATTCCACTGTCATTTTTACTATGTACCCATCAGGGGAACCCAACAAGAAACCACCGTCCTAACCACTGTTGTAACTTAATGCAGTTGTAGGAATGGATCAGAGACTTCACCATAGTCATGCACAACTGTCGAAGTTGGCATGGGGAGATGTAACCGGGCATCGGGAGAAGTTTTTGTTAGAGGAGGAGCAACTCGGTGACTCCATGATCTGTGATATGTTAAAATGGCAGGTATAACCCTGGAAGATGACTTATGTGGTGCATTACAAACGAGGATTGTACACCGAACCGAAGTAGTGAATTATATGTGCATGCATATAGATGTATATGTATACATATATATATATATATATATATATATATTATGGATGTATGTACACATACATGAGGAAGCACCAGACGGGGAGCGAGACTTTTACCCTTGGCTACCTTGTCAGCCGCGAGGTACACTTGGCACAAGATGGGAATCGCCTATGTACAGGAATGCGTACCCGCTTGAGCCATACACGGCCTCCTCATGGTTCTTTATTCATTGGTGTTGGTCGACTCGAGACTATTTCCCAACTTCAGCAAAATGCCTCTCACCCTCGCTACCTCTCAGCCACTGCCCTGTGTACTCCCAATGCACACATGGAAGCAGGAGGTTCAGAGTGTAGCACTTTAGCTCTATATACACATATACTGTCCTGCTCCCGTACGTTTCTAGAGGCACACACACACACACACACACACACACACACACACACACACACACACATGCACATTCACACGCACAGGAACAGACAGGCGGAGGGTGTACACATACATATGTACACACATATACTACACATACGTATCACTGCCCTCGGTGTCTTTACTGCGTACACACAAGTGTATAAGGGAGGCCAGGGTAGTTGTATGTATTTGCAAGTAGTTGGCTCCATACATGGGAGTTCGGGTTGTTGGTTTGGTTTAGTTAAGTTCGACAATGGCTGGCAGGGTCGGAGAGGAGAGAGAGAGAGAGAGAGAGAGAGAAAAGTAGCAAGAGAAGCAAGTGGAGAATAAAGTTGTCTATCTCTGGAAGGCCTTTACGGATGTCGAATCCTCGAGAGGGCAGTGAGCTCAGAACGGCAGAAAATTAACGCAAATCTTCCGGGAATTTTGGACTCTCTTACGTTGGCGTTACTAGAGGCATTTTTAGTTTTAGAAATCGAATAATGACTTTCTTGGGAGCTGCTCCAGTCTCCGGAGCGTAGTTTTCTCCAACATTGTAATGGCCAAGTTTCGGCTCTGGGAAAATTTCTCCTGTACACTTTATCCTTTTGAATCTTCGTGATTACGACACTTTGGAGAAATCCCTCCAACCCAACCCGAGTGTCGAAATACCTAACAGATCGTTCCAACACGAAACATTCAATATCAACACACCAAATTTTATCGGCCGTGAAAATATATCTCTGCCCTGTGCACACATGCATGAGCCCACACTGCCACCACCACACTCCCGGCTCCCATTCATATATGCACATCCAATCCCTCCTGTGCATAGCCACACGTGCATACAAACATACACGCACACCCACACAAATGCCTCATGGGATGACTCTCCATATAGTAGCCTCCACGTCTGACCCATATATATATATATATATACATATAGTATATGTGTGCGTGGGGAGCCCTACCAGGTTCTACCCACTATTTTTCCCCACTCCCCCATTTACTAGACCACCATTGCCTTTTAATTCCCATTAAAACGTCGTGAAATAGACTTCTAATCCGGTTCTGCTCCCGAAATCATTCCATCTCCCCCGCCCAAATGTACACACGTACTTACACACACAACTCAGAAACTTGCGGATTCATAAACTTAACTCCCTATCTCTCTCTCTCTCTCTCTCTCTCCATCTCAATCTCTCAAACTAGTCACACTAGTTAGTGACGGAATTCTCATGTCTATGAATAATGATGATGTGTCATTATTGGCCACAGTTCCCAGCTTGGCAACGAGTCCAGGTAGTCCTTGGCTCCCGTGACAATGCCGTTCTGCCAACACCGAGAGGACCTCTCCACCTCCTCCGCAACATCCCTGAACACACAGAGTGGGTTGAGAGGTGGGGTGGGGATTGAGGCGTCTTAAGATGACTCGGGAGGGAGTAACGGTCGTGGTAGTGCTCGTTGTGCTGCACATAGCCTATCCAGTCACCACCACCGTCGTCTCTCTAGTACCCACATCCACTGGTATGCACGGGAGTCGAAGACCCATGTTCCTACTATATATAGTGGAGGCTTTCTACGCCGCTCAGCGCGCGCGAGGAGTGGGAGAGAGTGAGTGAGTGAGTGAGTGAGAGAGTGGGAGTTGGAGGGAGAGGAGACTCTGTAGCAGGAGCCCGAGGTTACATGGGAGTTGGCCCTTTGGGTGCTACTTCGAGCTTCCAGCCATGGCTCCGATTCGAGAACAGCTCGCAATATCCATCTCAAGCAGTATAATTTGCCATCCATTCATGTCCACAGGGAGAAAGTTCAAATATGAAGTGAAAATGGGAAACGGAATGCGAGGCAATGGCTCACGGCTCTCTCTCTCTCTCTCTCTCTCTCCGCGCTCCCGCTTATCAATCCCACTGACTTTCCTCCTCTTCCTCCTGTGTGAAAGAACATGGGGAAGTCTGAGTGGTGGTGGTGGTGGTGGCAGTGGACACTAGTGGTCGTTGTCAGAGTGCACTAGCTCTCAGTCAGTGGACTTGAAACCACAAGGTTCCACTTTCCCACCGCCCGTAGCCCAGACTCACTCTCTTCACATCTACAGTCGCTCAGGTTGGAAAACTCATGTGTGCAGGAGGAGTCACATCACTCAGGACTGGGAGAAATTTCATATTTCAAAAAAACTTTGGCTCACCATGCATCCTCCCTGTCGCTGTCGCTGAGGACGATGACAGTTCCACAGATGAAATCAAGTCACACTTGTTCCTCTCCCCATCCCACTCCCGATTGTACTCCAGTCTAAATCAGTTTAAGCCCTCCCGGCACATTTGTTTCATCCCATTTTTTGTCATGAGCGGGAAAGTGTGTATTTTTTTCACAAGGAGTCCCAACCTCTTTGCATTCTGTACGGACTTTGTGGGGCGTGGAGGCCACCGTGGGAAACCCCTGTCGTTGGACTCCCTACAACTTTTCAGCCCAGGCAGTGGGTAGGATTTGGCGGCGAAGAAATGATCCTGAACTTGCGGGTTCCTCGGGGTGGGGGAACGGATATTAAATTACAAGGTAAATATTTTCCTCAACGATTCAGCCTTTTTTCATTCCCTCTTTCTCATTCCTCTCTCTCTCTCTCTCTACTACTACTCTGCCCCCCAGACAGAATTAAAATTTCTGGCTCAGCTGGGACCTGGAAGGGGTAGTAAAAAAAAGTTAATGTGGTGAACCTGCGCGGTGGAAAATGCAATGGCTGTGGTTAGGTTTCCGTTGGCTGGATGACCTTGAGTCTTCACCATATCCATGGCGGATGCTGGGGTTGGCGGAGGGGGGAGGGGGAACAATCATTATCATTAGCAATATTCCGATCCAAACGGCTTGTTCGGGGTCATGCGCCGTTCCAAGTCAGGGTTTGGCGGATCTAAACTGAAGCGGAAGCAGCGAGATGAACTACTTCCGCCACAATGCTCACATATTTACGTCCTCCGTCGGCCCACATGCCACACTCAAGCTCATCCACTCACACACACACACACACACACATAGTTACATATGCAGGAATACTCCACAGAAGTATGCCCACCTCACCCACACAGGTCGAACCAGAGGGCTCAGGAGAGCATTTGATCGTTGCAAATATTTGATGTAATCAAAGACCAAGTCGTCATGTGGAACCCCCGGCGAGATTAGCACAGAATCCCGGGCCAGAGGCTGCACCATAGACCCTGCTCACACTCCCACAGGCTTGCTGGCTGACTGAGGAGCGGTGGAAGACGCTCTATTTAATATGCATGCGGGTCTTACGCTATTGCCGTTAACTCAACGGCCGGGACATTACTTCTATGGCGGTGCACACCTAGGTGTGGGTACATTGAGGAGGCTAATCATGGCATACACACGCTCGCATATACCCCCCGCGGGGTTTGCCCCAAAATCCGCACACATTTTACACATACGCTACTCCTTGTGGGCTAGATACGCATATTACATGCGCAAGTGACCCACACAACGGGCTTGACGGTAGGATGACGAGCGATGAGGGCTTGCAAGATTCTGCGGAAGGATCTAAATTTTCTTATTTAGAGAGTAAACGAAGAGTTAGTGAATCTTCAGTTTATCAGCGTAAGTATGAAGAGGTGTTTAATTTATTATAAGTTTTTGAGAGGAAAGTTAGTAGAGTGAAGGAGAGGAATAGAGAGAGAGAGAGAGAGAGAGAGAAATGCGGAGGGAAAGTTTGTATTCATGCTTGGATCATAAGAAGGGGAAAGTGGAGTGAAGACGAGCCGACATTGAGAGAGAGAGGAGAGAGAGAGGAGAGAGAGTGGGGGAAACGAGGGAAAAGAGGAGACGGGAGAAAGGGGCCCTTCATGTATTTCCCCGAGGATAAAAGTACCGTCCTAATATTCTTTGCCGACTGCGTGACACTTTACGAAAGGTGGTCCCACAAAGGCTGTCACAACGACAAACCTTGATTAGTTCGAATCCCCCGAGACAAGAGTCTGACGTGCTCTGGAAAAAAGATGCCCATGAATTCCCCGCGGAGTTTCCCATTCCAGGACTTAGTCCCTGTTGCCTCCATCCTACAACCATACTTCCATTCCGCCCTTCGTCACATCTCTACATACCTTCACCACGGCTATGCTACTGGCCGTCGTCCTCATCACACATACACATGGACACACTCACACATACACAACTCTTGTACATCCACCTGCACACCACACATCAAACATACATCATATAGGCACACACCAAGTTCACACACACCCCACCCATCCATAGGCACCAAGCACACCTACACACACAGGGAAATCGCACACACACACACACACACACACACACACACACACACACACTTACACACATACACACCCACCTACCCCACACATCACCTACACACCCACCTCCACCTTGCACACGCTAAACCCACACACATCCCACATGCACGCACAGTCCCCACTATATCACCCATGCTCACCCAAATGCACACACGGCCAACAAGCCTCCTCTACCACCCTGTCCAAACATTTTCCACCGGTAAATACGGGTGCTCCCACCCATGCTAACCATGGAGTAACCCTGGTAATCGGATCGGGTAACACGAAAACCCCTTCAGTTCCTCCAACTTTTCACATGTCGCTCCGGGTTCAAAGCCAGCATATATACGCTAAGCCCTACAGTACTGTCACAAGATGCTACTCACTGCGATAGCAATTTCAAATTGATTGTTATTCCCGCCACTACTCCTCGCACATCTACTGTTACCAGTGTAGTCACATTTCACGTGACACTAAACCCCGGCCCCTCACAGCCACATGGACCTTCGCACAGGGCTGTGCAAAGGGAAAATGAGGTATTCACAGTGTTTTTTTTTCCTGTCGTTCGGAAAATAATAAATCAGATTTTTCCCCTCCTCGAGAACAAAACCCGGGACTATGGTAGTGCAAAGGACAGTTTAAATAGGATACGAGAACGGTGTGCGAGGTCAATGAGGAATTTACGATGGTCCTCAAGACTCAGAATGAGTTGAGGCGGTGGCGGCAGCGGAGACGGAGAGGAAGAAGACGAAGAAGGGAAATCGAGATTGAGATGGATGTACATGGATGAATCAATGGTAAGGCATATAGAGAATAATAAACGGTGAGAGTCTGAGGCGGGGAGCGGGCTGCTCCGACGACTGCCATTACAGCGACCGCCACTACCACTGCTCCTACTGCTTCTGGTGGTGGTGGTGGTGGTGCGGGAATGGCCGTATGAGAGTTGAGCTCTACTGGCTGGAGAGTTGTGGAAAAGTTGAAGACGGAACGTTCGGTCTCGCTGTAGTAGTAGTAGTAGTAGTCGTCGTCGTCGTCGTAGTAGTAGTAGTAGTAGTAGTAGCAGCAGCAGTATTAGATGCAGCAGCAGGAGTAGTGTGGTGGGGGAGAAGGAGAAGAGGCGGATGCCCTGGAAATGAGAGGAGAAGTGTAGAGGAGTGAGGGAATCCCGAGAGACAAGTGGCATTAATCACATTGAGAAAATAGCACTGAGGAAAGAGCCTTTTGGGAGAGCAGTCGGCATGACAACAGCGGTCTGAAATCTAATCGGGAACCCAAATTGCCCAGAATTATCATTTCAAGATGCAAAGAGAAAATACGGCCCAGGCCGAAATGGGTTTTAATTGTCAGGGGAATTCCACCTCAAGAAAAACCAGTGCACTAGTTATTTTTTCCCACCTCGCCCTCTCATCCACCGCCAATTTTCCACTGCGCGGAGAGAGGCTCTCGCTACTATATCATGACGGCGGCAGCGGCGAGGGCAGCAGCAGCCACGCCATCGTAACAACCTGGCTTTCCCATGTATACATATACACTGCAGGGGAAAGGAAGGCGTCATATATAATATAATACATTTACAGGTGAACCTTGGATCCACGTAGATCTCTCGGGGGGTTGGAGTGGAGTGGGGGGAGCTCATATTCAACCAATTACCCCTCTGCCGGCCCTTGGTCTCTGACCCCACGTACACTACGGAATATACATATATGCCCTCACTGGCTATTACTTCCACGGAGTTCGTGCCCCGCCACCATAAGCCGCTCCCTTTGGACCTTACCAGTCTCTCACCAGAGACTGTCCATTCCGCCCAGCCTGACAGTTCAAATTATTAGTTGATCCTCGTACGCCTTCCTGGTCACTGGTTGTCAGTATTCAGCGTCATATAATGGCAAACCCGTCCCCCGTCCCCTCCCACCACCATCATACAGAAAAACCATAGGCACATAGCTGGTACTATATATGGTTCACATGTTGAGTCATCCTCAAGGCTGAATTATTCAGTGAACCCCCGTGTACATATATTGTGGAACCCCCCCTATTTACCCTTGAAGACCACCACTTGAACTTTCTTCTCTTTCCCTGCGCCTGGAGTGACTCCCAGCGGAGGCGCGCCTTCATCCTAGTCAGGCAGTAAGGGAAAAAATTCAAACTTAACGAATGGCCCATCCGACCAAGATTGACTCCGTCATCCTTGGTGGAAAACCGAGTAATTTGACTCAAATATCCCAGAAATTTCCTTGTAATAACTTGACAAAATTGAATGTGGGCCCCGTGTTAATTTTGACTTATTTTGTACTGTAGATTGTGCTGGGGCGGCTCATATATTAGCATTGGTGGTTAGGAGCATGGAGGCCGGAGGAAATTAATGGCAGGAGGGAGTGAGGGCTCCTTCCTCCATCCGCCACATAGCCTCACCCTTCACTGTGTATTAACTCACTCCAGTAGTCGACCATACTCGGGGGCTATAATAGTTGTGTAAGTAGCTTTCGCCTAGTAGAATTAAATGGCGCTATTCAGCAAAGGAGGCACGGAAGAAGACATTAAAGTCCTGCGGACGGGGAAGAGAGTGAGAGAGAGAGAGAGAGAGCTGAGCCGGGAGAGAAGTGGGGAAATATCGGCGACTCTGACATGGTAGTTGTGTTCAGTATCTATATGTATCCCTGTGCTGGTCATGTATGTGCGAGTGTGACTTTATGTGTGTGTGTGTGTGTGACTTAGGAGGGATTTGACTGTATTTGTGTGTGAATGTGTTGGTGTGTGTGCATGTGTGCTCACGACCACGTCTGGGACCATGAAAGTGGCCATGGACTTATGCATGGATTGTCAGCAAGGGTGAGACGCGGGAATAGTAGTTGTAGAAGTAGTAGCAGTCGTAGTAGTTGTAGCACAGTAGTCGTAGGAGTCCTACGAGTAAGAGTTGCAGTAGTGGTGATGGAAGTGGTGGTGGTGGTGGCGGCGGCGGCGGCGGCAGCGGTGGTGGTGGTGGTGGTGATGGTAGAGGGGCGTGTGAACGTAAAGTGAAAGCTATAGACTAGAAAATGAAGCCTAAAGTAATCCGAAAAGTTGAACTTATGCAAGAGGAGAGAGTTGTAAATACCCAGTGTAGTAAAAATGTGCCGAAATGAAATTCGAGATTTAATACTTTTTAGCATAGCCTAGGGAATTATTCGTTTTCCTTGGGACCGACACTGTAATCAAAAGACTTTCAGAAGGAGTGTGCGGGATAAGGCGTCTTACCAAATTTCATTTGTTCCCTTTGATAGTGTAAAAACTTTTCTCCACAAGTAAATTTCGAATTAAGAGACACACCCAAGTGGAAAAATTCTCTATATTTCTGTCGTCCCCCTTCTCTCTCCCTCACTATTTTTTGACTCTCAGCTGTTGGCTCCCTATAGCTTGGGACCTGTGGGTATATATAGCTATGTTATATCTCTCACTTCAGTCCGTGCCTCACTCACTCCAGTTGCATCCTTGGTGTCTGTCTGTGACTTCTTTGTATGTGTGTGTGAGTGTGTGTGTGTTTGTATGTGTGTGACAGGGCTCGAGAACTAATATTATTTTCCCCAAACCAACTTCTTCCAAGTCTCATGATTCTCCCTCCCCGCCCTCCCTCACATTACTGTGTACCTTCTTGTTATCTTCCTCTCGAATGGAAACATCTTTCGTCAGAGAGCTTTCTATGCTAATTTCGACAAGTGCACATTCAGTCACACCATTCAGTTCCCCCTCCCACACGTAGAAAAGAAACCTAAACTCCCGCCGCCGCAACACGACGGTTACCCAGTCCAGCTATATTATAACGTTCAAAATCTCCCAGTAGTCCCTGGGAATTCGTCAAAATCACTTAATTTCACCTCTGGATACATCCTCTAGCCCGGCCCGCCCTTCATAACAACCCACTTCGCCTCAATTTTCCTATCCATTACACACACACACACACACACACACACACATACACACACACACACACACACATACCCACTTACACACACACACACACACATACCCACTTACACACACCTTTGCACAGACAAGTGAAGACACAAGCAACATAAAGTTCAACTTGGCCACTAAGGTGATTCACTCCAACGACCGCCCTGACACATACCACACACACAAGTAAATGCACACGAATACATTGGACTGGGCAACGGGCTCATTGGCAACAACTTTTCCTCTTCCGACAAGATTTTTATCAGGCGGGAATTTCAATTTGAAACAATTAGAATTTGATATGACCGTCTTAGGAAGCGGGCCTCACACTCCCAGTCCATTTGCATGTGTGGCAATAAAGCCGGCTGACAAGTCGTCCTTAGTAAAGACACCGTAGAGTCTTTGTGTCTCACTCTGTGTGCTCATGTTCGTGCGTGCATTACCCCGCGCCCCAGCACCATGGCCGGGAACAACAATATAATATTTTACAACGTGCTGCGTACAACCGTGTGCAAGGCAGTATCTCTTTTCAAAGAAGTGGGAAACTGAGGGGCTGGCAATGTGCGTCTGTGTGCGTGCGGGTGTGTGTGAGGGAGGGAAAATTTAAATAACTATAAAAACGTAAGAGTTGTAAAACAATAGTTGGGAGCAATAGATTTAGTGACGGAATGTTCAGTGGTTGAGTGCGTGTATCTATATAATGTGGATTGGGAAATGTGTGTGCGTGTGTGTGCATAGTTTTGTGGGGTGTGATGGGAAGTGACAGGAACGGGCAGCCTATATATACATATTAAGGCATAAACATAAATATATATATATATATATATGTACATTTGTATACGTATATATATCTATATGTACATATATGAGAAGGAAAAACTCCGAGAAAAAACCTAAGGAGGGAGGGTATCATTTCTCGTGGTAAGGTTTTATGGTTCAATTGGCCGTATACCACATCTGTATTTGCCCAGTAGACAAATTATATACGGTCCCCCATCCATAAACTTGGTCGTGTTTACCCATGTTTACCCAATGGTATGTCAGCAGTCAATTTCCCTCCCCTCCTCATTGACCATTAGAATGCATAAAATAAACTCGGGCTTAAATTACCAGCGCCCTCGCGACAAAAAGGATGCTGTGTATGACCATATGTATGACGACGACGATAATGCATGGACAGGACTTACAATACATTACACTCGAAGCTACGGCCGTGACTCCACTTATGCATTGTGACTTTATGTGCGTGTGCATGTGGAGGGGTATTCGTGTGTGTATATATGTGCGAGCGTCGTATTAATAGGGAGGAGATGTGGAGAGCGGGTTTTACGGCGAGTCAGTTAACTCAATTCGGAATCCATTGGAGACCTTTTGGGGAGGCCAACAGTTGTCAACGGCCCTGTTATTTATTATTCCAACTTATTGATAAAAATTGCATTTTCACCGCGAGTCACTCTCCGTTCCGCCTTTGGACAACCTCCAGACGGCCATCAAGTGACACCATCGGATTCTCCCATACAACAATACAGTGAGGACACATCCCATATCCCACCCCACAGGAACATCATAAGGAACTCGTGTAGTATTAATTTCATTAATTAAACACCAACTCAAATCCCTGCCAATCATCTTCGTCCCGCATTGACTCACAGGGTTTGGAAGTCATCACAGGGGAGGAGAAGAATGGATCCTCCTCCGCATTATCACGCATACACAACTATATGTATGCATCCCAAGAGTTTGACTCCCATACGTTTAGTTAGGCCAAGAGGTGGTATTGTATGCTATGTGTGTGTGTTTGTGTGTGTGTGTGTATGTGAGTGTGTGTTTGTGTGTGTGTGTGTGTCTGACTTCTCACAATCTACCGCCAATAAATCAGCCTGGGAGGGAGAAACCCAGAGGAGGTCAAATCTATGGGCATCACCATCATCATCAATAGGCAAATCACGCGCTTGAGTTCTCACCACAATCTTCCGAGGACCTTGGCAATGCTAGGGTCTTTTGTATACACTTACACACCCGCAAGTACGCCCGCCGCAGTTGTCCTATTAATTACGTCCCAAATATGACCTTTGTTCTTTCCAACTTGGAAATCCCGCTTTTCAAGTCCCTTATGTACATAGTACGTAGAGTCCACCAGCCGCCGTTTTGAGCCCATTCTGCTGGCACGCCGAGTATATGTTGCCATACAATTATGTGCGAGGGAGACGGAGGAGCTCTACTGGCATGAGGAAATGGCCGACCGGCTACCCATTGAGCCATTTTGCACAATTCAGGCGCCATAATAAAGTGAACCCCAGAGTCAAGACTCGCAGCTCCTGCTCCTACAGACACTACCAGTAGTGGAACTACTACTACCACCACCACCATCATCACCACCACCAGTACTACTACAACTTCCACTCCACTACGGTCGACGGTCGGCCTAGTGGTGAGCATCTACAAACATATGCGATTGATGACAATAGAAATGGAAGTTGGTTCTGCCCAACGGTTTTATGATTATCCTTTATCCTCTTGATTTCTTTTCTTCCTAATGCTCAAGCTGTGGATGGAGAGATGGATAGTTCCTTGTCTCTCCCGTTCCCCCTCCGTGACAGTAATCATAGTAATTTTTTCAAACTCAAGAGGCCTTCCTATATAGTATGTTTTCGTTGCGCACATGCACATACAAACACACATCCATAAAGGACAGGGCCCACAGTAAGCACATACACTTGCATATACATCCACGCACAGAGTACCACATCATCGCTGTCGTCTCGTCATCATCATCATCAGAGTCACATTGTTCGCGGTATGTGCAGTGGAGAATTAACGGCGGAGCCCCCATGTGTGAGGAGGCAAACTACGAGAGAGAGCGAGAGCCCGTGGAGGATGGCAACGATGACGAGGAGGACGACGACTGTGAGCAAACGGAGACATGATTGTGGGCATATACGCATATGAACGTCCATAGCGTTATACACTGGCTATGGCGAGCTAGCAAAAAGGAGACAGAGAATCCAAGTAGGGCGTTTGTGGTAACACCGTAACACTCTAGCCGTTAGATATTTCTCATCTGAATTGAGTTCTCAACAGTAGGGGTCTGGAAGGGCCATAGGTGGGCACTGCGGGGCGTCCCAGTCCTCACCAGGGGCCCCAACGACGCCCCGCTGACTTTCCATCCGGCCGAAAACTTACAGCCCTCTTCCAATCTCTCTATAATAGTAATAATAATATAACTCTCCGGCCCGGGCACTAGTGCTGTCTAGTGCTCTATGTCTGTACACGCTGGAGATCCTATATAGATCAGCCTCGCGGAGGTCTCTATGCACCCCAAGAACTACATATTCCGTGTAGATGCTTACTTCTATGTAGGAAATATTGTATAGACATTATATAGAGCTTATGTATACAATCCAGTTCCTATCATTGCGTTGCATTGGGTTCTATAAGTTAAAGACTGAAATAATCGTATAAAGTCCTTACACACAAACACACACACACACACACACACACACACACACACATACGAGCACAAATCCCGCTCACTCGGTTCACCCCGCATAGTTTCCCCCCAGTCGTCAACAACACTTCTCTCCCGATTTTTCTCCAAATTGAACTCTGCGTTGGAGAGGGAAAACATGCAATCTCCATTTGGTTTCCAACTTGTTTAAATACAAACCCTCCTGAGCAGCTCCTGTGTACTGTGTACTCTGCCAAGGGCTCCCGGACCCACACTTTACAAATCTACTCATATGGAGCTTTGCGTACACCATAATAACCACACAAATTCACCTAACCTCCATCCTCACCTAAACCGTTCCAAGGTATAGAGTCAGCTGGCAATATGAGGGCCTTGGCAACCCGTGGTCCTCCACACTTGTACATGTAAAAGTGTGTGTGTGTGTGTGTATTTGTATGCCTGGAACCCGTGTGATAGGAGTACGAGTAAATGGTTGATGAGATGCACAAGGTCCTCCGCACTCGCAGTCCCGGGTACATGTTCCTCCAAACTCATTAGGAACACCCAGAAACATGAGTATTACGGAGGACTCAATGACAAGAGGAACTACAGGATGAGTAGGATCAGGACCGGCAGAGTGCTATTATGGGTCCAGGGAAACACACAGTGGCTAGGTAAGGGCACTTAAATTGAAATCAACCATTCGTTCCGCGTTTTTCCCCACCACCCAGCACCGTCGCCACTGCACACGCATACACAGAGGCACGTACATACGCACCTTCAAACGCACATAACAATCCTTCTCCTTTTGAATTTTCATTCCCATCAATTCATCAGCCGATCTAATCCATTTTACCTCGAGTAATTACTCCCCCTTTGTCTCCTTGCCCACGGCGGGGAAAAACGGTGGACCGCCTTCCTCCCGCGGAGAATTTCTTAAAGGGAAATGAATGCTATTCCTAATTAGTTCGAGCGACGAGATGGGGCTAAAATTAATGCCTATCGGGTAGGAAGCCGTGGCCCATCACCTATGCTCAGCTTATATGGCTATAGATCCAAACTAAAAGGTAAGGGTGACGGCGGTTGGAGAACGGACCAACTTTTGGTGTCATCCCAGCGGAGCAGGGGATGGAGAGTGGATTTTTCCCTCCTTGGGGAAATTCAGGACGGGCCCTATGCCCTTAATTAGGGGCTCGCATACACGCAGCCACACACACACGCACACACACACACACACACACACACACATAAACCATACACAGACTTCTAGCCACCATCGCCAACTTCCACCTCCGCGTCATGCCTCGGGTGTGAGTAACTAAGCCAGAGGCTTTTAGGGTAATTATGATGAGACAAAAGTGTACTAGGGTCGCCATTTTTAGGTACTCTTGGAAATTTTAATAATGTTCACCCCAAAATCCCCGACTCATATGTGCACTGTCATACTTGACTCAAGAATTTAAAACGCCCGTCTCCCACATCCCCGTCGTCAGCCATAACTTCAATCGATCTGGCCTATAGGCTCATATAGATGGTCATGAGGGGGGTCACCCTGGGACAATGGGGCGGGAAACAGTTATGGACACTTGGGAACGGAGGCGGAAGTGTGTTACACAGGAGCTACGGTTAGTTCATTCATAATCGGATAGAGCCAACCTGGAGAAGGGAATTTCAATGTATACACAAATATGCATACACACATACACACACACACATACACACACACACATGAGCACACATAGAGGGAGATGCACATATGCGGAGAGCCGATTTTCCGGGAAAACTAAAATATCTATCCTGTCTACTCCGACGTTAACACGGACAGGGAGTTGTTGGAAAAGGAATGGTACCGAAGTGCGTGTAGCAGAGGTAGCAGGGCATGGGAGTCTGACAGAGACTGACTGACATATGGGAGGATTACAGGAGAAAGCTAAGTGGGGACTACTTTACATGTAATGCGTAGAGTACGGGGAGAGAAGGAAACAGAGAGAGAGAGAGAGAGAGAGAGAGAGAAGCGGGAGCGGGAGGACGAGAGAGAGAGAGCCAATAACGGGTGCTTATATTAGAGCGTAAGAAGACGCATTTCCCAGCAGCTACCTTTATCGAATAGGGTGAAAAGCGCATTAAAAGCAGATTGGAAATTACACTGGAGTATTGTGGATTCCGTAGTTTTGCACACATTTTACAGTTATGTTATGAGTCTCGGAGCTGCGCAACTTGAATTGGATAGGTGCTAAGAATCGTTTGGGAACAGCCGGTGCTCCTATTACAGCCGCACACGGACGACACACAAGAGAACAGAGAGTTTGGGGAGCAGTGGAACTCTTTGTGAATATAGTAGGACAGGCCGCGAGTTGGGTGAGTAACCGTAGGAGTTGAAGGAGAAACTATATGTACATGTACTCTGTATGGATGGGATAGGATATAGCACAAGGATTTGACGGCATCAACCCCGCCGCTCCTGCTGCCACCACCACCACCACCACCGCCGCCGCCGCCACCAGCGACGACGACCCGCATGTGAAGTCATGTAATAAATGTAGCTGTATATTTAAGTAGTATCACAATGGAACATATGCACACACACACACATGCCCATCCACTCTTACCGAGTCTGTGGACCTATTCCCGCACCCTCTCATCATTCCATCACTATGTACGACACAGCCGGTCCTTTAAATGTCTCTTTCAAGCGTACCCACACACACCCACGAGTGCTAAAACACACACCCTTACCCCAATACAGCGGGACGTTCGTATGGAACAACGTTACTACTCCTTCTGTCCTTCTCCTCATCCTCCTCTCCTCTTGCTCCTGACTTGAATCCAGTCAAAATAAATAGAGAAAGAGGCAGACGAAAGAGAAATGTTATTTCCCAGATGAGTACATCATTTTGTCGAGTTAATCATTATTCAAGAAGACGATAAATTCGGGCCTGGGCAATTCCCTTGTGTAAAGCTGGAAGCCTTGATCACTCTTGTAATCAGATGCATGTGTCTGTCACTCGAGTCACACTATATTTTCACGAGCTCCAACCCAATCGTGCCAGCGCACATGCACACACTGCCAAACTGTATTTTGTCCCCACAGTGTGTACAGTCCGGGCAGTAGTGTGAGTAGTAATGGGACAACGTAGAGGCGTACAGTGTACTCCTGCCACTACTCGCGGAAGTAGCACTAAACTGTGGCAAAAGTTGTCGACTTAAAATCCCGTACATACATGTACACATATCTAGGCACAAGGAATTCCCTCATGTACGAGTCTTATAGTTATCAGGCCGGGAGACCAGTACATCGTCTTTCCCCGTCCCACCCGCCTCCTCCGCTGTTAAGCCAATACATTTTCCTTTAAAGTAGACGTACACACAGACACAGACACACACACACACACATACACACACACACACTACACACATTGTACTTAGTAGCATGTAGATGTAGCATTCATTCTTCCAAGTTCACAACCCACCGCCGCCGGGCTCCTATATTACCTGCCTACGAGGACCACTCTACTCTACTGCTGAATCTAACGATCTTCCGGGCGTAATCGTCGTAAAACACATACCTTGAACCTCACGGCGGAGGGGGAAAAGACCGGCGACGAGGATGGGGACTAAGTTGAGAGACAGGTCATAATGTGTGTATTCTATAACTGGGTAGAAAATTCTCCGCTGCCATAGTGCTTCCTCCCACTCTTTGCCGGCACCCATCTTTCATACACACGGGCTTATACCCCATAAACCATGTACATGTGTGGGGATACTTTCAAGCTTTAAATAGCACCCACATATGCATGAGCAAACACACACACACACACACACACACACATACACGCCCAACTATATCCCTGGTTCGGCTCAAGTAGTTAAACTTGCCCAGTGTCACTCTTATTCATTTTTATTATGGAACGTAGAGGAGCATATACACACGCACACAAACACACACACACACACACACACACACACACACACACACACACACACACACACATCCAGCCACTTTCCCACTGAATAGGCAGGAGGCCGAAAAGTATGGGTTTTAACGGGTTTCTATAAACACATCCTTCCATCTTATTAGTCAGAATGTGACTCGGAAGCCGTTCCCTCCGGCGCCACCATAGTAGTAGTAGTAGTTGGAGTTGTGCATGAGGACAACTACTGGAGAGAAACTCCACGACGCTCCGGGCATACAAGGAGAGAAGTACGGGAAACGAGAGAGAGAGAGAGAGAGAGAGAATGAGTGAGATCCAGTGAGAGGAGGGAGAGGGAGAGCGAGAGAGGCCGCAGAGTTTTGGATGAGGAGAAACTCCTTGGTGAGATGGGAATACATATTGAGGAGGAGCGTGGGAGCGGGAGATGGGGAGCCTAAAACCTAATTCATCAAAGGAAACTTTCTAACCAGTCTTATCTCAAGAGTCTTTAGGAAAACTCCTTTCTTTCTCAAATGTCTCCAGCAATCTGAAAGATATAAGAAAAGGATTTAAAAATAATCTTTGACACAATTTGTAAATACGTGAATGCTTGAGTGCTAGCATCTTCCTATCCTTCGTGTGGGTACGCACAGACAGACTGAAAGACACACAATCGCGCACACACACACACACACACACACACATATATACTCAACGGCAGGGATATACAGAGAAACTTGTCTTAGTCAAACATGTACAGATCGCCGCGGAGCACATGTCAACCCACCCCACCCCACTGAGCCCCCTTGTACACGCTGACTGGTGAGACAAATGAGAGGTATAAAGCGCCTTTCTTCCTCTTCCCACTTACTACCGCCGCCGCCACCACTACGACTATTGCTATACAATCTACAGCCACCACCTAAACACTAACTTCCAAATGATTTAACTTTCTCCGAAAATTCCCTCCATCAACTTCTCCGCGTAGGCTGTAGAGTGTGCGTGTGTGTTCGTGCGTTCGCACATGCATATAGGAGCAGGGAGCGATGGGAATGAATCCCTCCAACTCCGACCCTCCCATAAGTATACACAGAATTACTCCTATTCCCCCAGATCAGACGGCCAGATAGAACAAACTTGTCCATCAGAAGGCACGTGCCTTTACCAAAATTTCCTTATCAAGTCCCACTTGCACTCACTCTCCCAACTATTTTCAACTTGTAAAGCTCCCGAGTGTTACCGCCCATTATGACCCGAGTCCCGGGTCACTGTCGGAGTACGTCTGTATTGTCATAATAATAATAATAATAATGATAATAATGGCTCAACAAGCTGCTCTTCTACCTCTCAAGACGTTATTAACATAGCCTGGCCGGCGGGTCACTAGCATGTCTGAAGTAAGTTCGATGGCTCACCCTTTTAGCCTTCTTAGCATCGTATCCTCAACCTATATAGTTTTTGGAGGATCATCTTTCAATTTGTTTTTTTTACGTTTTCAGGGAGGCTTGAGAAGTGGATGGGAGCGGGTGACAGTGACATGGGGAGGAAAGTGGGACGGAGATGGGAAGGATGCGAATTCATTTGCAAAATGGGGCCTGAGCTCATGCTCAGTATGTGCATATACTATGGCTCTCAAGTATCCCTTGCCCGAGTGGGTTATAGACCGTAGGGGCTATGGGCATTGGAAATACTGTGTGGGTACACATCCACGGCACGGGAAATCGTCAGGGGAGCTTGCAAAACTAGTCAAATGAAAAGGTGACACGGGAGAAAGACTGAGTGAGAGCGAGAGACAGTGAGAGAGATAGAGGAAGGGAGGAGGGAGAGGAAGGCGAGAGAATGGGAAGGACAATATAGGAATTTGTCACGGGGAACATCATGCGATGCCCAATTTGTCTCTGACCTGTCGCTCTATTTCTATTGCCCTGTCCATCTTTGACCCCACCTCCGGCTCCTCCGTCGCAAGAGAGGTGTATCCATGGTGGATGGGAGGGAGTGGAAGTTGGAGCCAGACCACTTGAGAATACTCCGCACATTTCTTCCTCCACTTTGGCTCACACATACAGGGCGTTCGAAAATAATATCTCATATTTATTTCCCCTTTGCTGCCCGAACGCCTCAGCCTACAACAATGATTGTGGTCACAATCCAAAGCTGCGGCTTTGAGTATTTGTTGGGTGCCCATGCTCGTTTAGATATAACGGCAAGTTCCTGAGTTGCAGCATACATGGTTAAAACTACTTGCTATTTTAGAATTATCGTAAACGGCGACCTTTCCTGCCTGTAACTCCTACACCAGATGGCGCAGAGACATGGGCGACAGTGCATCCGATAGGTATTCTAGTGCTGCTTCGATCCCTATGCATCGTCTTTGGTGTTACCTGAATTCCCAACCCAGCGCCCGGCGTAGGCTTGACTTCAGAGTACCCATGGAGGGAATTTTAACATGGGATTTCCCATACGAATTTTTAATACATCCCAGGGTCCGCCTTGGGTTGTGACCACAATC